>JASDQU010241574.1:57279-70532 GCA_032191745.1 Picea mariana
GTGCATATTGTCGAACTAATTTTACAAGGAACAAGGAATGTAAATTATTCTAGGACTAGACACGAGCAATAGTGACCTGTGAATGGGGCCAACGTTGAAATTTTTTCAAACTGTTTCTGTATGCACTAAAATTTGACATGGATAGACTATTTGCATGACTTAACGATATGGGAGTGTTTCTTGACTCAAATTTGACTCACACCCAATTTTTTCCATCATCAATTCATCATGTAAACCATAAACCCTAATTTTCTTTCAAAGTACACAAATTAGTTGATGCAAGTTTTAAGTTTTCATCAGTCTTTCTTCATTTTTCTTTCAGGTTCTACATTAATATTGTATATACAATGTATCTATGTCATAGTTGTGATGAAAAATCCCTCTTTTTCATTGATCGCTTAATCAACACCATAAAAATACTAGACATAGGCATCAGTGACATGTGAATGGGGCCAACGTTGAAATTTTTTCAAACTATTTCTGTATGCATTGAGATTTGACATGGATAGATTATTTGCATCCATTAACAATATGGGAGGGTTTCTGGACTTAAATTTGACTCACACACCCACTTTCTTCCATCATCATCATATCATCTTGTAAACCATAAACCCTATTTTTCATATGTTCTAGTAGATATGTTAATGATTCTTAATTTCATATTTGTATTTGAATCAAGGTACAACTAGCTTGCAAAGTATCAAATTTTAATTTCAAGTTGATAAACCAAATATGAAATGAATCCAAGCATCATTTGATATCATCGCAAGAGAGACAAATGTATATAGTTTTGCGACAAATTAGCTATACTATCGATGAAAAACATTTGTCGATAGTATAGCTACTTCATCACAAAAATGTTTCTTTGAATGGTGTTACATGGTTTTCAAGTAGTGTAGGGATTATATGGTGTAATGTAGTGTATTCTATAAGAACAATCTCTATGCCAAACCTCAAAATGGATAGTAACATATCTTGTTCACAAGACAAATATTCTTTGTATGTTTCCGTTGTGGTGTCTCAAGCCCTCACACATGATGCATGGCAATGAAATGTAACAATTTGATTATTGAATGATAGTGTTATGTCACCCATGGTAAAGGAAAGAAAACAAGGTTCTTAGGTCCTATTTGAATCTTCTTCGAATTGAGATTTGTTACATAATCCTTGAAAAAAGACAAAAGACTTATGTAGCGGAAATTTGGTCTTTGTGTGGGACATTTTATGCCATCAATATGTTTTGTACAAAAATAATGGATCTTGGGGACTGCACCATGGTCAAGGGACAAAAAAAATTAGGACCTTAGGACCAAAACGAATCTTTTGTAGTACTATATGTGAGTACGTGTGTATTGTTGAACAAATTTTACAAGGAACAAGGAGTGTAAATCGTTCTAGGAATAGACACGGGCAACAATGACCTGTGAATGGGGCCAACGTTGAAATTTTTTCAAACTGTTTCTGTATGCACTAAAATTTGACATGGATAGACTATTCACATGCTTTAACAATATGGGAGGGTTTATGGACTCAAATTTGACTCACACACCCACTTTCTTCCATCATGTAAACCATAAACCCTAATTTTATTTCAAAGTGCACAAATTGGTTGATGCAAGTTTTAAGTTTTCATCATTCTTTCTTCATTTTTCTTTCAGGTTCTACATTAATATTGTATATACAGTGTATATGTGTCATAGTTGTGATGAAAAATCCCTCGTTTTCATTGATTTCTTAATAAATACCATAAAAATACTCCCTTGCAGTACTAGATGTTGGGATGTGTGTACTATCGAACTAATTTTACAAGGCAGAAGGAAGAAAAATTGTACTAGGACTAGACACAGGCAAGAGTGACCTGTAAATGGGGCCAGCGTCGAAATTTTTTCAAACTTTTTCTATATGCACTAAAATTTGACATGGATAGACCATTCTCATGCCTTAACGATATAGGAGGGTTTCTGGACTAAAATTTGACTCACACGCCCACTTTCCCCCATCATCAATTCATCATGTAAACCATAAACCCTAATTTTCTTTCAAAGTACACAGTTTGGTTGATGCAAATTTTAATTTTTCATCAGTCTTTCTTCATTTTTAATTCAGGTTCTACATTAGTATTGTATATACAATGTATCTATGTCATAGTTGTGATTAAAAATCCCTCTTTTTCATTGATTTCTTAATTCCTATTTAACATCATTGATATGTTTTTTTAAAGAGTAATAATGGATCTTAGGGACTATACCATGTTGAAGGGAGGAAAACAAGGAAATTGGGTCCAAAATGAATCTTTTTGAGTTTAAGGGCCATGCACTAGGCCTTGAACAACCATGTATATCCTTTCTAAATGATTGTTATCCTCTAAGTGGGATATGGGTGCCATTAGGAGTTTGTTCACACCACATATGAGATTAAAGGCATATACCATCATTGAGGGATGAAAACAAGTGCCTTAGGCCCTAAACAAAGATTTCATGTGTTTAATGGCCATGAATAAGGCCTCCAACTAGGAATATGGGCACAATTAGTGTTTTTTTTAACAATAAGAATGGTTCATAAGGACTCTACCATGACTAGAGAGGGAAAAAAGGGGATTAGGTCCAAAACATATTTTATTTGGCTCAATATTGGCCATTAACAAGGCCTGAAACCACCACACATATCCTATTTAATAGACTATGGTGCTTGGGTGGGATATGGGTGTCATTCACAATTTTTTCACACCGTGTATGGAACTTAGGTCTTGTCCATGGTGAAGGAAAGAACATAAGGTTTTTAGGTCCTATTTAAAATGAAATATTTAGCACTAAAAACTTCTTGTAAGGGAAGAGGACTTATTTTTCCTTATTTTGGCACGGTAAAGCCCTCTAAACACATCCATTTTATACAAAACCACCTACTAGCACCTGGAAGACCACTCCAAGGTAAAAGAACTCACAAAGAGGGCATGTGCCATGGTTGGAGGCCTTGTTCACAACAAATGATGCCTACACTAAGGTTTATTTTCCATCATAAGGATATTGTTTCCCTATTATGATCATGGTCAATGCCTTTAGATTTGTCTTTAGTGAGGAAAACATCTTAATGGAAACCATATCCACCTCCTAGGAAAAGGACTCCCTAGTGAGGGTTCATGTCATAGTTCTAGGTGTTGTTCATAAAGCTTGAGATCATGAAGGTTCAATTAGGGCTTAATGTTATTTTCCCCCCCTTGACCATGTTTAGGAATTAAGACCCATTTCCAATTCATAAAACCTACTAATGGTTCCCACATCCCACTCATAGGATTGCAAACAACCCATACAATGGACTCATGCATTGGCTTGAGCACTCATTCAAGGCTCTTGAGCTCAAGAATATTCAACAATATCTTGAGGCACCTGTTTTCCTTCCTTGAACATGGACAAGATCCTATGATATATATTCAGTGCACAAAACATTCTAATGGACTCCATATCCAACTCTGATGCCAAAAACCCCTTATATAGGGCTTGTGTTATGGCTTGTAGGTGTTTTTCATGGTGATTGATCCTAAGAAGTGATGTTTAGGGAATAAGGTCCAAGTTTTTTACTCCCCTAACCATGGAATTTGAGCTCAAGAAGGTTCAGTTAGGGTTTAAGACCCTTCTTTCCCCTGTAACCATGTTAATCCCTCAATTAAAATAAGGTGATTATTTCTTGTTGAAATATTCTCAGGAGAGAGCTTCGTGATGTAGTCATAAAAAAACTAGACAAGACCTATGCAGGGGATCTTTCACCTTTGTGCGGTATCTTTAGCATCATTGATATCTTTTTTTAAAGAGTAATAATGGATGTTAGGGACTATACCATGTTGAAGGGAGGAAAACAAGGAACTTGGGTCCAAAATGAATATTTTTGAGTTTAAGGGCCATGCACTAGGATATATCCTTTCTAAATGATCTTTAGCCTATAAGTGGGATATGGATGCCATAAGTATCTTTTCACACCACATATGGGATTCAAGGCTTATAACATCATCGAGGGAGGAAAACAAGGGCTTTAGTATGTAAAGAAACATTTATTTTACTTAATGGCCATGAATAAGGGCTCCAATTTGGAATGTGGGAACCATTAATATATTTTTTATATCAAAATAAGAATGGATCTCCTAACCTATACCATGTTGGCCAAGGGAGGAAAAAAAAGGACTTAGGCCCTACACAAATTTATCAGGATTAATGGCCATGAAAAATTCCTTAAAACACCACACTAATCCTCTCTTCAAAATTTGTGGCCATTGGGTGGGATATGGACACCACTCACAAGTTTTATGCACCATGTAAGGAACATGGGATTTTTTCCTGTGTTAGCTACATGAATATTTCTATTATTATTTTGTATGAATTTGTGATTTTGAAAAGTAATTTTATGAATTAAATTAGTATCAGGGTTTAGAATTTTAAGTGGCATATCCCAGCAAGTGGTTGGGGATGCTACAAGTGGTCACTTGTATAGATCTAATATAAGTGATTTTTAGTTGATAACAATCTCCCTTATTGAGAACTAGTTCTTTCTATTGCTACTTGTGTTGATGCACTTTACATACGCGCCTTGGTGGTTTGGTCACTCGAGTATCAAATTTAAAATACTTAATGGACTTTAGAGAATAAGTGATACTAAGGGTCCTACCTAGATATGGGAATGTTGAGTAGAACCCTTCACTGAAAGACTTCCACTTATGGGTCTATCGACAAATCTCCTTGTGTAGCTACTAGACCTTAAGTATATTCCCCAAGGTGTACATAAAATTGTGGACCCAATGTTTTTCTAGAAATCCCTTCCATTTCCACCTATTATTGAACCCATATCTATGTAAGATAAGATCGTTATTTCCCTCATAGACCTTCATAAAGGTGATTGTATCTTTTGTTTCCCTTGGAATGTTAATTGCTTGGTACTTGAGTGGCGTAGAAAATTTATTTTTCAATCTTGGTTGGAATTATTCCCATCTATCAATTCCATCTCTATAAGTATTCCACCACCTATATGGTGTGGATCTCAATGTCACATCTAGTTCTTATACAAAATCCTCCAAGCACCACTAAGCTTAGATCCTCCATAAAATATTCAACACTCCCTATACCATCAAATATGGGAGGGATGGATTGGTAGCTCTATACCAATAACATGGATAGACCTAATCATGGCACAACAATGATACAAAATATTGTAATTATTTTTTTCCAATCTTATAATGATTCTTAGCTCTTTGAATTATAATAACATATTCTTCTCCAATTGACTAGTCTTTTTTCTTATTGGATTGGCATAACCATTCTATATTTTTTCCATTAAGTTATGTTATTGGCCCACTCTTGCACCATCAATGATGTTATATATTGGCTCTATGTATCATTTACTTTTGATTGGATCAATGGGTTTTATCACTCTAGTTCCATTGGCATAAAAATCCATTTTCCCTCTCTTTACATTAATTATGTTTTTTTTTTAACAAAAACTAATAATAAAACATTAAAAAAAAAATACAAATGACAAAGAAATCCTCTTGCACCCATTCATTACAAATAAAATTGGATGTGGTCAGCCATATACTAGCATCTTGGATATTCCTGCTAGGTGGAAACTACACAACACACTCAACAATCGCATTCGCAAAGCCAAAACCGGCCCATACATTGCATTCATAGAGCCATCTACTAGCTTGGATATTCACGCGTGAGATAGAAACTACACAACACAGGAGAAAAGGATACATATTCGTGTTCGACGTAGAGTAGAAAAACCCCATAGCTTCGAAATTCCTACATGAGGAGGAAACTACACATCACGGGAGAAAAGGATAGATATTCATGTTCAGTGTAGAGGAGAAAAATCACATAGCTTGGATATTCCTGTGTGAGGAGGAAACTACACAGAAGAGGATACATATTTGTGTTCGGCGCAAAGGATAAAAACCCCATCTGACAGAGGTAGGGGAGTGGCGATATTCGGTCCAAGATTTTGATTGGACATCGACAGAGGAAAAAGAGTTCCCCTATCCGGACAAACTTGTGGAGATGCCACAAAACTCGGTAATTTATATCCTCTGTCTCTCTGAAATTGGTAATCCTTTGTTAAATGTAGTTAAAACCCTATTTTTAACATTGGCATCATTGTGAGAATAGTCTTAGGTTGAAACTTGTGCTTGAAACACTCTCTACGTTGACTCCCTCCATAGATATATTCACAGTAACTACTATTATGTCATGTGGTTCTTACTTTTACCACTGATCACCCTTCTCACAATTTCGATAAAGGTTCTAAGCTTCAATTTATTATATAAATTTTACGCCCCTGCACTTTTTTGTTGTACACTTCATGATTCTATTCATTGTAAATACCATGATTACACTCAAGTGTCTTTGATTCTCTCATCGACCTCCTCATATGTTATCCCTCCCTTGGTCCATAACCTCCTTCTCCCTATCACTCTTAAGACATGAACCCCAAACTTGATAATTTTATCACCTAGTAGATTTTGCAGAGTAGAGTTGCCTCTTGGGATTCTAGGCCTCTAATTCACCTTTGCAAGTCTTCCTGACTAAAGAGGAAATCCCCTCCTAGTTTGTCACTCTCCTCTCCTTCATGGGTGGTGTTACCACTCATGATGCATGGAAACTTGTTGCACATGTAAAGGCATCTTCACATGTAAAGGCAGTAAGTGATGCACTCTCAATGGTAGTAGAAAATGGTGATGTAGTTTCAATGGTGGTAGAAAATGTTGGCTTTTGAGTTATAATTTTGCATCAATTATTAACAAGTTAAGTACAACTAACAAAATGATGGCTCTTGGGAAATTGTGTAGTTAAAATCTTTGTATTTTTTTCTAGCATTTTGAGTGAATATTCTTTTATCTAATTAGTTGGAACAAATCTAAAATTACAATTTCATTAATTGATAATTGCCAAATTAAAAAGTATTAAAATAATAAAAAATATACAAACCTATATAGAATTGGAATTTAAATTAAGTTTATGTCATCATTCTATAAATATGAGTATGACTTTTTTTTTAATAAAGGAAAAAACTTATATTAGTCAATATAATATTTATGTTCCAAAATTACATATAAATATGCCATTTGAGACAGTCTGACTTTTACAAAAAAACTGTTCACTGTTTAACTTACAAAATTATAAAATCAGCACATTTATATAGTTGCCAACCTTCCCTCACTAGTAAAGTTTCTAGATTAGAAATACATGCTGAAAAGTTACCATTTTCCATTACATATTATCAGTTTTTCATAGTTCAATTCTTTCAAAATTGCGAGTGTGTCCATCATGCTCTTCAGCATAAAATATTCCATCCTCTTCTAAGAGAAGAGCTTCTTTAGACAACACATTCGCTTCCTTATTATATAACATGTATATATGTTGAGCCTTTATCTGAACAAATCTCGCCTCGAATTATTGACATCCAAGGCTGAAGAGAGATCACCTAAAGATTATTATCATTAGTAAACCAGTCTATAATAATCTTTGAGTCTCCAACTAACTGTATCTTATTTATCTTTTGATAGCATGCAAAAAAAAGTATGCACCACAAAGCAAGTAGTTCCCCTTTTGTGTCAGTACCATTACCACAATTCATCTTCAATCTATAAATTCCTAGGAAAGGGCATTTAATTACTGCACCAACCCCACATTTTTCTCCTCTTTCTTGTGAGGCTCCATCAAAGAAGCCAATTGTCAAGTCCTAGTCTAGTACAAGTGGTCTATCAATTCTGCTCCCTTTATCTACCTTATGAGTATAAGTTTCTACCATATCCTGAAGTATATTGTTGCACACTCTGAACCTGTTGGGCAACCAATTTTCAAAAATTACCTAATTCCTTTGTTTCCATATCTCTCAGTAGATAATACTTGGTAACTCTTTAGAATTTTCCTTATATTTTATCCAGTTAAGGTAACAATCAACTACATGTCTTCCTTCCCAAATATATGTACACTTTAATTGCTTTAGTATATTGAACCGGATATCTTTGGTAAAAAAACAATCCACAAAAAGGTGTTTTGCATTTTCCCCTTCATCCCCACACAGAACACATATACTAGGTCCTACAAATCCTCTTTTTACCAGATTATCCCAAGTTAGTATTTTATGTTCAAGAATTAACCAAGCAAAAAGTTTGTTTTTTAACGGAATCTCCCATTGCCAAAGATTAGTGTACCAGAAATTTGATTCTACCCCCCCCCCCTCCCCCCTCCATCAAAATTTTCACTTCATATGCATGTTTTGCATTTACATGTCCCCTCTTAGTAATCCAAGACCACAACAAGGTATCTTTTTCATTATTTAAATCAACACCCGAGCTTATTAAACCATTCACAAAGTTATTCCACTCCATTAGTTGTTCACCTTCCAAACCTAATGACTCAGCATTTTTCCAAGTTGTTTGTCTCAAACCCTCTTAATGCATTTCTCTTTCTTGTGTTAGGTACTCAATGCCCTGATCCTTCAAGGACTGTATTAGATTCTTTGTCAATCTATAATACCTGTGTGCCCCAACCATTGGATCTAATCCAATTCTAATATATTTTTCATTGTCGGGTTCCAAGCCAACCAATCTGCCACTATGTTATATGACGAAGTGAGAGCTCTCCAAATATTTGATATTCCAAGCCAGTTTTTCTTTCCTTCCCTAAACCAATTCTTCATCGATTTCTTTATGAGATATTTCTTAAGTATTACCTCATGCCAGATTCCAGGAACCATTAACGCCCTCCACAAACTTTTTACTGCTAAAGCTTTCCCAAAAGTAAAAATATTTTTGATACCCCAACCACCAACCTTCTTAGGTTTGGCTAACTTTTTCTATCTAATCAAATGTACTCCTTCTTTTATCTTATTCCTCATCCACAGAAAGTTGAACATCCTTCTTTTAATATTATTTAGAGTACATTTTGGAATATTAGCTAAAGATAACCAGTACACTGGAATACTTCCCAGTACTGATTTTACCAAAATAACCCTACCTCCTAAGCTTAACCACCTGTGGCTCCAATTTGAAATTCTAGCATCAAATTTCTTCTCCAGCCATCTCCAATCTGATTTAGTATAACAATTTGGCTTAAGAAAACACCCCAAATATTTAAAACCTGTATCAACTGGTTTTGTTTCAAATGGGAACAATTATTTCAAATCATCAAGTTCCTCTGTAGACCACCCAACTTCTAAAAAAGATTATTTATGTGGGATGAAAGCCATGCCTGTAGCTTTACAAAATAGATCCAATATATTCTTCTAGACTTTCCTCTCCTCTAAGCAACCAAACCCAAAGAGAATTATATCATCCAAAAACATTAAGTGTGTAATGTTTATTCCTCTTGCCACTGGAATACCTTCAATATTATTTGCCAAGACCTGTTTCTTTATAGCTCTACTCAAACCTTCTACAATTAAAAGAAATAGTAATGATGATAATGGGCACCCCTGTCTCAGTTCCCTTGAGATTTTGAAAAAAATTGTAGGCTTACCATTCACCAGCATTGCAAAGTTTGTTGATGTCACACAACCCATAATCCAATCAGTTACTTCCAAATTCAAGCCCACCTGTAATAGAACTAACCTAAGAAATCCCTAGTCAACTTTGTCATATGATTTTATGAGATCTAATTTTAAGACCATGGCTTTTATATTTTTCACCTTTATGCTATGTAGTACTTCTTGCACAACACCAATAGCATCCGTGATTTGCCTTCCCTCAAGGAACCCAAATTGTTCCTTTGAAATACCAAAGGATAGGCAGGTTTTAATTATGGAAGCTATCATTTTAGTAATTATCTTATATACTAAGTTGCACAGAGAAATTGGCCTAAATCCTCCAAAAGAATCTGGATTGTCACACTTATAAATTAGATCCAGAAAAGTGGCATTTAGTGTTCCAGATACCCATCCTCTCTTCCTCGACTCTTCTATCATATCCAAAAGATCATTTCCCAAGATATCAAAAAATGCAAGAAAAAATTCCACTGTCCATCTGTCAGGGCCAAGACTTTTTGATCCTTTGAAGCCTTTTAGAGTTTTCAAAATTTTTGCTACTGTGACAAGCTCAATCACCCTGTGATTATCCTCCTCTGTAACCATCCTAGGATAATTCTTCAAAAGTGCTAATTGATCAGTTATACACAAATTTGTTTGTTCCTTATAAATATTCTGAAAATATTCCATAGCTTCCACCTAAAAGTCTTGATTACTAGTTATCACTGACCCATCTTCCTTCCTGATCTCCCAAATAGTATTATTCTGTTTTTTGGAAGTAGCATATGCAAGGAAAAATTTAGTATTCCTATCCCCTGCCACCAACCAATTAATCCTACTCTTCTGCCTCCAAGTTTCCTCCTCCTGCCTCAAAAGAGTCAATTTTCTCTTTTCTAGACCAATTATTAAGTCTTTATCTTCTTCCTTTTCAAAATCCCCTAGATTATCTATATATAATACCTCCAACTCTTCTTCTATTTTTATCAATTCACCCCTTGCTACAATCTTTTTCTTCCTTTCCCATTTAATCACCAATCCTTTGAGTATTTTAAACTTTTTTTTAATGTGTCCATCAGATTTAGGACCTCTGATCCCAAAAATCCATTCCAATGGTTTCTCACAAAATTTACTAACTCCGGATCCTACAGCCAAATAGAATTAAACTTGAAAGGGTATTTGACTTTTTCTTGTTCATATTCCAAGTGTAGTACCACAGGCACATGATCATAAATCTTTTGATGACATAAACAAGAATTATATTTCAACCCTGACAAATCCAAGTCCTCAGAAATAAAAAAAAATCTATCTAATCCCTTTGCTATAAAATCCTGCCCCTTTCTACCATTCCTCCAAGTAGGAAGTAGTTTGACAGGTTCTACATCCACCAGACCCTCTTCCTAAATCAACTGATTAAAGTATGTATGTAATGGATCTAATTTGGCAAGTACACCCCAATTTTCTCTATTGGAGGTGGTATAATTTAAATCCCCCCCCAAAATTAAGGAGTGTTCCTTTAGTAGTCCATCCCTTTTTATATTCTCCCAAAATACCTCTATGTATGAATATGGCCCATAGCAATTTATCAGCTTCAATCTTTTATCTAGATCCTTTACATAACCTTCTAACGTAATCCCTGCAGGGGTCAAATAGGCAGAGAAGTCAATTTTTTTAGGATTCCAAGCCGATAATAGACCCCCAAAGAGCCCTGAAGAATCCACACCACTCAAGTACTAGTTACGTAACAACTTATTAGAGATCTCCCTAGCCTTAGTTGCACTAATCATAGTCTCCTGAATAAGTAGTACATCCGGAATAGTTTGTTCTAGAATATTTTCAAAGTTAAAAACTTAGTGTTTTTCCCCACCCCCCTAATATTTATAGAGGCCACTATCATTTTTTAACTCTAGCTAGGGATTTTTGTGCTCTAAGCACCCTTGGACCCACTGACTGGGAGGTGCCATCAATAATCTCGTTTTCCTTCACCATCCCTAATCTCCTTGCACTTCTGGTTTTCAGAGGTGAGAAATCTTTCTCCAGTCCTCCCTGTACAACCCCTTTCATAAACGAGGCCTCCCCAATCCTAGTAGAATTAGTATTATCCCTTGTAATTTCCCCCTTATCCTACTATAGCTTAGAATTATTAATACATATACCACCAGTAAAGATAGGTAAGGTTTGTCTGGTGAGACTGTCTTTATAGGTCAGGATGAAATTTTTTAGTGAGTCCCTCAATCTCCGCTAACACTCACTGATCTGTCTGTGAATTATTACTTAAATGGCCCGCAATGGGATCATCTGAATGCAAAAAGGTTTTAGTATTTAAAAATACGGGATAAGTGATGCAAGAGCATCCACAACTTATCAAGCGAGCTAGCGCGTGGAGCAATTATAGCTGGAGAACGCTAGCATTCAAACTTTGAAATATTTTGATATTTGGTGCCGCCAAACATTAATACGTTGATGTGATGAAGCACACTTGTACATTGTAACGGACCTTGAGCAGATAAGCTCTCGTCCTTAGGTAGATTAGGCATTTATTAGATTTAATGCAGGTAGATAAAATAGTTAAGTCTAGATTAGACAGTTTTACTTTTGAGAGGGAAAACGGAATATAGGCACCCTTCTTGTATCATTGTAATATCATATTCCTACATTCTGAGAAGAGAACAAGTAGAGCAAAGCAGAGAGCTGTGGAGAACACCCATGTACAATCTGAATTAATAGAAGAAAGGCTTTGATTCAATTCCATGGATGTGTTTGGTCTCTATGTGTTGTTGATATTGTGTTGTTGCATACTTGATTCCTTTTATGCTTATCTTTTATATGCTGCATATGTGATTGCATATCAGATTCGAAACCTGAGGAAATGAGAGAATAAGTTCCGATTGTTTCACTGATTTGAACCAGGAGATTCCTGCATAGGGTACAGTCGAATTCCTTCTCATGGAGTGCGTTGAGGGGGTTCAACAGTGAAGCTCTTATTCTTGTCGACCAGAGTTGATTTATTCGAGCTGTGCAGGTGAAGTGCAGGTCGAATTGGAGTCTCACTAGCAAGCCTGAGAAAAGGAAGGCCGGGTCACTGTGACTGTGGAAGCACAGAACCTAGAAGACTTCAACACTTTGAAAGTGTCGAAGGTGGAGCACAGGCAGCGTGCTCGAAGTCTCTAAAGGAGTCGGAGAGAATTTAGCTCAGGAGGGATAGTTCTGTGTTCATGTTGTGGGAACAAGCCTGGGAGAGATTTGAACCAAGGGAGAACTTGGAAGACGGAGGATTCTCAAGAGGAAGAGAATCGACGACTTGAAATTGTTGAGGAAAGTCGAGAAATCCCGCAGACCGTCAGATCGCGAAGGAGTTGCGAGGGGGTTAACTCGCAGGTGCTCGAGAGAACCCGTTCGACATCGAACATCGGCATATCGGGGTTGGTGAGTGCAAGAGTCTCATGCACGTCGAAATCGCGAGTCGCGATTTCCTGATTTAGTGGGAGCCGTCGATCGTTGAAGGGACAGGTGGCACAAATCCGGAGTATCGTGGGATCGACGTTCGGGGTTTTCAACCTCAGGGAACGCTTATATCGTGGATTCACGATCGGCGAAATCCCGGGGTGACGTGGCAGTGTTGGACCACGAGACATAGTGGAGGACAGGTGGCCTCACATCAGAGATCGGCGCATCGGTACTCGGGGTTTTGAAATACAAAGGCTCGGCATTTTGAGCGGCGATATCCCAAGTGTTGACCATTGACCATT
>JASDQU010241574.1:72944-110456 GCA_032191745.1 Picea mariana
CATTGAACATCGGCATATCGGGGTTGGTGAGTGCAAGAGTCTCATGCACGTCGAAATCGTGAGTCGCGATTTCCCGATTTAGCGGGAGCCGTCGATCGTCGAAGGGATAGGTGGCACGAATCCGGAGTATCGCGGGATCGGCGTTCGGGGTTTTCAACCTCAGGGAATGCTTATATCGTGGATTCGCGATCGACAAAATCCTGGGGTGACGTGGCAGTGTGGGACCACGAGACTTAGTGGAGGACAGGTGGCCTCACATCAGAGATCGGCGCAGCGGTACTCGGGGTTTTAAAATACAAAGGCTCAGCATTTTGAGCGGCGA
The DNA here is from genome assembly GCA_032191745.1 of Picea mariana. NCBI lineage: Eukaryota > Viridiplantae > Streptophyta > Pinopsida > Pinales > Pinaceae > Picea > Picea mariana. The sequence continues at coordinate 73,267 of JASDQU010241574.1, forward strand.
TATCCCGAGTGTTGACCGTTGACCATCGGAGATCGAGGCTCGGGAATTGAAGTGCCGAAATTGCAAGCGTTGAACTCGCGAACACGCGAGTGCCGATTTCCCGATTCGCGAAGGGGAGATCACCGAGAAGTGTACTGTGGGTAAAAGACTCCCGAGGGAGTTCGAAGAGTTGTTAACTCTTTGGGCCGTGTTATTGAAGGTCCTGGTGAGAGTGACCGCGCCGTCGAGAGTAGGTTACGTCAATAAGTGACTACACTCTCCAAACAATCATCTAGAGTTCCAGCATCCGAACTCTCCAAACAATCATCAAGAGCTCCATCAACAAGAAAACCTTTATTGAAATTCCTAACCACTCAAAATTCTATTTTTTCAAGCATCCCATCCTTCCAGCCCTCTAAAGAGGTTTCATGTTCCATACTACTAGCTACACCAACCTCCTTCTCCTGAAGCACAGGATCCAATTTGTCTAATCTTGCCACATCTATGATTGATAGCGAACCCCCCGGAGGTTTTTTAACACCTCTGACTAGACAGGACCCCCTTGACTCTAAACAAACTACCTTATGATCTAAGACCACCTCCTGAATCCCAGACTGGACACTGCTATGCTATGGTTCTAAAACCGCCCACAAGTCGAAAGAGCCCCCATCCTCGGTTTCTGCTTGAGTAACTAAAACATCTCCACGTTTTTTTATAACACCCATCCTTTGAATTAATGGAAAGATAACCGTGTGCTCTACCCTCCCATCTGAAAATGTCCCTCTCACCAAAGACGACTGAGCAACACAATTTCCCCCCCTCAAATATTCACTTTGACACTTAAATTTTTTTAATGGAGGAATGTGAAATCTTAACCAAAAATAGTTCACTAGCTAAATCCACCTGTAGCTTGTTTCCGAGCTTTATTTCTGGTGACTGGATCAGCTCGGGTTCCTGGTTCACTTTAGTCTCGTCGGGACAGTTCGCGAACAACTCTTTCAAGAGTTTTTTTGTAGATTCTGACGCACTTATTCCTACGATGCCCTGTTTCTTTGCAAACTGAACATCTAAACGACACCCCTTGGTAATCGAGTTTTGGATGAAATTAACACCCCTCCACTCCAGCTCAATATCCGATGGTAGACCATCAAACATGTCAACCTCCACCAGGAATTTCCCCATGCGCCAATCAGAACCTGCTAGTAAACCGGGATCTACATACAAAAATTTACCAATTGCATTCCCGATTTCCTTAAAGGCCTCCCGATTCCAAACTGCGAGTGGACACCCGGGCATTAAAACCCACAAATGCTTGAATATAATATGTTCCTTATCAAAGTTAAAGGCCACATGCCATCGTTTGAGCATTAGGCTCCCACCCTTCACAATCCCTACCAAACTCAAAATATGATTAGCATCCTCCACCGACTTGTACATAAAACAATACCACCCCTTGTAAAGGATATAAACTACTGGATTGTAACCCAGTATAGGACCCCAACAATTTGCAACCCACCTATCTATCTCCTTTGCAGACATGCTCCTATAACCGAATCTACCGATTAAACCCCGAATGGAGTAAGTTTATGCTTCCATCAATCCAATATCTCGACCAAGGGTAAGATGTAGTTTAGACTTTTTCACCTTCCATGGTTTGTGTCCCATCCTCACCAGGTAATCTCTCCTATAGTGATCACTAGACATTGACACCTCACAAGGTTCCTTAGCTGCCCCCAACTCCCCTAACCTCAAGCTATTCACTAAACCAGACTCCTTTACAAGATTTTTCTAGTTCACATCCTTTGATTTAGATCCTTTTGGCTCCTCCGGATTAAACCCAAATGTCGCACTCCTACCAGTACCCGCCACAGAAACCCCTTCCGCCCGACCTGTCTCAATGGAACCTTCACAGAAGGAGCTTGGCGGAAAAGTCAGAATAGTTTGTGACTTGCATCCCTTAACCGAAACCCTAGCTACAAGGTCATTAATGACCTCGACAGATCTGTTGTCCTTTGGAGGACTCAGTACCATGCCATCTGTCAGCTTCGAACCAAGCACCGCCAAGTCATTCTCAAGACAACCCTTCCTCACATCCGCTAGGGCTTGGTCTAGTCTCATCCTCCTTAACTCCTCCCTGTAGTCTGCATCCGATTTAAATAACACCTTCTAGCTTCACCACTCATCTTCGTCCAAATCACCTTCTAGTACCGAACCCTGTACTTCCATCCCTCCCCTAACCCTAGCCCCAATGACAATAACCCTCTAGTAATAACACTCTTCCCAATACCTCCCCATCCGAACAGATCAATCAAATCCTGACTAAAGTTAGTTGTCGAGTATGACTTAAAGTAACAATGGAATAAAAAAATCAATCTATGGATGCAAATATTATTATTAGATATCTATTACTTTTAAATTCCATCATCTTGGATATTTTCATTACAATCTTAAAATAAAATCATAGTTTAAGTATGATACATTTAATTATAGAATTTAACTTAGAATATATAGTTTTTGAGTTTAAAGGGATTTACATACTTGTTTCATTCACTCTTTTCATAACTTACAAAATTTTCGTCAATTTGATAGTTATTGTAAGTGGTTCTTAAAAAAAGTGGTTCTTAATAAAATAAGGAATAAACTTCAAATAAAATCATTTTACTTACAATATTTTTATGATTTTGATTAACAACATTAATATGAAAACTTCCCCAAATTATTTAAACATTTTCATGCACCAATTTTAAGAATCATGCTAATTTTAATTATTTTTATAAGGTTATCCTTCACCATCATAATCATAATGATATAACATTTTAAATGCGAACACAAAGATAATTATTTTTCTGCCAATAACACTATGATATTTCACAATCATCATATTTATTTTATAGTGAAAGAACACCAACCGTCAATGGCATTTTTTTTTTCTTTTCATGAAATTGTACGAAAAAATTGTAGCAGAAACTTTTTGAATCCTTACTTTCTTTCATTTCATGAATTCCAGCTTTTTCTCTTTTCAGTGCATCTCATCTCGTGATTTCTTCACATTAGAATCTTGGAAGAAATTCTCCACACTTTCTTTCATTTCATGAATTTCAGTTGTTTTCCTTTTTCAGTATATCTCATCTCGTGATTTTTTCACATGGGAGAATATTTGAAGAAATTCTCCACACTTTCTTCCATTTCATGAGTTTCAGCTGTTTTCCTTTTTCACAGTCATGATTTCTTCACATGAGAGAATCTTTGAAAAAAAATTCCACACTTTCTTTCATTTCATGAATTCCGGTTGTTTTCCTTTTCACAGTTTTTTAGTACATCTCATCTAGTAATTTCTTCACATGAGAGACTCTTTGAAGACCTTTTTCACACTTTCTTTCATTTCATGAATTCCAGCTGTTTTCCCTTCTTGAAATTTTTTTCCACACTTTCTTTCATTTCATGAATTCCAGTTGTTTTCCCAAATTTTCCACACTTTCTTTCATTTCATGAATTCCATTCCAAATGTTTTCCCTTTTCACAATCTTTAGTACATTTCATATAGTGATTTCTTTCTTCACATGGGAGAATCTTTGGAAAAAATTTCCACACTTTCTTTCATTTCATGAATTCCAGCTGTTTTCCCTTTTCACAGTCTTTCAATACATCTCATCTCGTGATTTCTTCACATGGACAATCTTTGAAAAAATCTCCACACTTTCTTTCATTTCATGAATTTCAGCTGTTTTCCCTTTTCACAGTCTTTCAGTACATCTCATCACGTGATTTCTTCACATGGGAGAATCGTTGTACACGACATTTCTAATAGCGAAAGACTACCGACTTATCGTGGACCACCACCACCGTCAAAACATCTCTCTTTTCCATGTCTCCTTTTATCGGCGAACGGGTATCGTTGGACCACAATGACGATGGTGTGGAGAACGTGCCAAAGACACAGAAAAGCCAGGAGCCACGGGACCACAGCGAAGCGACAGGCCTACGCTGGTGGTGTATAACCGCGCATTAACCAGGGGTGATGGGTTTGTCTTAACATTGTGTGTGTATATATATATGCACATGAACCTCACAAGGTTTTAAGCATATTTTCTTCGGTCTTCTTAAACTCCTAATCGGTTCTCCTCTTGCATGCAATTTGTGTTGACCATCCTTCCATTTCTATTTACTAATTGGCAATGGCTGCATCCTCCTCCACCGTTGCTCGGTGGTACTCGGTATTCATAAACCATCGCGGCGTTGATGTCAAGAAAACCTTCGCCAGGTCTCTCTACGTTCGCGTTCTCGAAAAGGGATTGACGGCCTTTCTGGATGAAGAAGAATTGCAAGCAGGATACAATTTTCCTTCACAAATAATAGAGGCTATTGGAACCACCTCCGTCCATGTAGCAATTTTCTCTCCCCGATATGCTGAATCATCTTGGTGCCTTAATGAACTCCTCCTGATGTTGGAGTCAACTGCTCCAATTATTCCTGTGTTTTACCGTGTCACGCCTGCTGAGGTTGGGTGGACGCAGAGCAAAGATGGAAATTATGCTCGAGCGCTAAAATCACTAGCAGAGAAGACAACTCATGAAGGGAAGCTGCGATATGACTCCAAGTCTATTGAAAATTGGAAAAACTCACTTTCTCATGTAACAGACAATAAAGGTTGCGAGGTGGAGGTCCGCAATGGGTGAGAGCACAACCTTTCTCTCTCGATACGGTAGTATTTTATGTTTGATAAACTGACATTATAGACATTTATTTCTTACTAGTTCTATTTATTTTCTTGTAAATAAATAGGGAGGAGCTGCTAGATAAGGTGGTTGCATGTCTGTCGAAAAGGTTGGAAAAACTAGATTTGAACGTGGCTGACTATCCAACCGGCTTGGATTACAAGCTCAAAGATTTTGAGGATACAGTCCTGTTGCAGCCACAGCAAAGCGGAAAACCTCAGATCTTGGGGATCGTGGGGTTAGGTTGTATAACTTCAACCGGCTTGGATTACAAGATCAAAGATTTTGAGGATACAGTCCTATTGCAACAACAGCAAAGCGGAAAACCTCAGATCTTGGGGATCGTGGGGTTAGGTTGTATAGCTTAAATCCTGTTTTTTATTTGAAGCCAAAGAAAATGTAGCTAAAAGCTCTCTAAATTCGTTGTAGAGAGAACTTTTTAAAAGCTTGACAAGATCCACATAAGATTAAGAGTGGAAAGGTCATCAATTTATAAGCTAACTGGGCTTAGCAAACAACACTCCGGAGAGCTCTTCTGCTCCCATGTGTTCAGCTCCCAGGATTCGCTCCCAAGAACTGAATATGAATATCTGATAGATAAGTTCTTAGAATCTTGTAATGGAATTCCCTTATCATTAAAAGTGTTAGGAGCACATCTTTATGGAAAAGAGATATCAGAGTGGCAAGACGAATTGGGGAGTCTTCCCAATGAGGTAAAGGAAAGGCTTAAAATTAGTTATGCCCTCGATACAGAGGAACAATGGATATTTTTAGACATCGCATGTAAGCAGGGATACCACCATAAGCATATGGGAAGGATCAGGCTGGAAAGGAAGGGGGGGGTTTCAAAAGCTATAGGAGAGATGTCTTGTGGAAGTGGATAGTTAGAATGTGATACATGTTAGAGATTAATGTTGAAATGTTGTACTTAGACAATTGTTAGAAGAGATTTTTATTGTACGTTAGAATAGTGTTTGGGTGGTTTTCAGATCCACATATTCAGGATACTGTTAGTGGCTATCCTAGCCTATATAATTGTAAGCAATTTATCAAATTGTGAAATAGATTGTGTGAGCATACACTCACTTGTGATGTGTCCTTGTGGCCTCACTGTTATTGAGATTGATATTTTTCAGTTTTTAATTTGGTATCAGAGCGGGTGTGAGGGTGTGAATTGGAGTTGTGGCTTTGTTTGATGCGTGAGATCCCTCCTCATGTGATTTGTTCGTGAGATCCCTCCTTTCACCTTTTATCAGAGATCCCTCCTTGGCTTGATTTCTGGTGGAGCTACGCACAATTTCTAGTTGCACGTTGTGTAGTGTCGTTGTTGTAGTATGCTGAGGAGATAATGTTGTTGTTGAGTTGCATAAGACCCTCCATCGTTGTTTTATTTTGATGAGTGGCGCGTAGTTGATAGGAGACCATCTGCAGATGTGTAAAGGAGATAGAAGAAAACAATTGTTGTGTGATTGTATGTCACCGCAGAGATGGATCTTTGATACGTGGTCCTCAACGAGTGCTAAAGAGAGAACCTATCCATTTGTGAGATCACTACCCTTTTTGGAGAATTGCAAGTTGTTGAAGTTGGTGTGAGCGTGGAGTGTTGTTTGTGCAGAAAGAAATCTCGTGTGGAGGAGCCTGCGTGAAGGAGCCCATGAACCTTTGTGTGGAGGACACTGTGTGAACTAACTGCTGCATACATTTTGTTTTGAGTGCCTGTGTTGTTTGACGGGTAAGAGGTGTGCCCAAATCGTTTCATTGGTGAGGTCGCTGCCTAATTGTTGCATGGAGTAGTCAACAACGTGTGAGGGATATTCCTACCTGGTGTGAGGAATGCACAATGAGCGTGAGAAGCTGTCGTTGTTTCATTGGAACACTGCTAAGTGATAGAAGTCGTTGCTATTTAATCGAGTCTTCCACCTGTTGTTTAAAGAAGCCGATTTGATTGCCATTGTTATGATCACCACCATTCTTGATTGTTGCCATCCACCTTTGGAGGAGCTGTGATTGATGAGAACCAACAAGAATTTGGAGAATTGACTTAGCCATCGTGTGAAAAAAAACAGTTTGTATTGTTGCTGTAGAAATTGAAGGGCGTTTGCAACTGTTTTTGAAGGCCTCAAAGCTAAGGTAGAGGTGAGAAAAATCTGTGAGGAGGTCGATGCCAATTTAGGTCTCGATTGTTGGCGCTAGAAGGAGGGCATGAACCTCCGTCAAATTCCATCACGGGAGTCTATAACAGTGAATGATGAGAGGAGTGAATTATAAAAGTCTAAGGAGCCTGGGATCTAGTGTAATCGTTGTTGTGGAAGACAGTCAAAGGAGCCTGTGATTCTAGATTTGTTGTGAGATTTATGTAAAGAATTACTGGGCAGTGGCAGAGAAGCCCCGACTCTATACGTCCCATCCAATCTGTATTGTGTAGTTGTGTTTCAACTCTATTACAAACAGACGTTTCAGGTTCCAAACCCACGCGTTCCATTCGAGATCTGTATTTTGTGAGTGTTGTGGGTTGAATTGTGGAGTGAACGATCTCAATTCTTTTGAGATATTTCAAAAGTCATAGTTTTCATAAAGCGTTGGAATTGCTACGTGGAAATGTGCAGAGCCATGAATGAATCCAGTAGAAGATGAAGTTGTAATGGGTAAGAAAAGGAGAATTAAACAGCGTCAGAGAGAGCTGAAACAGATGTGGAGGAAGAATCAGCATGAAGAGTTATTATATTCTGAAGATCAGTATGATGTGTTTCCAACTAAAGAATCCATGTTTGATGAGCATAATGCGGAGCTAGATCAAATCAATGAAGTTGATGGTGAACCTATAGAAGATGTTGAAACCCAATGTGGTCAGTCACATGTAGATAATGATGATTGTAATGAAGAAACTGCCATTGTGGTAATGTATGATGAGGAGAACATGTCAAATGAAGATTGGTTGAAGATCAAGAAGGAAATACAATATATTGATAATTTGCTAAATGTAAGAGAACACCTGCTTGAAACAATGAATGATGAGGAATCTACAACGATAGTGAATATTGTAGAGGAAATTGAAAATCATGTGTTAGATGATGTTGTAGACAATGTCAATACTGAAACTACAACAACAGAGCTGAGAGCACCGACATAAGCAGACAAAAATGAAGAAGAGCACCCAAATGTAGTGCCAAAAGATTTTGAAGAAGATTTGAAGTTCCTTGAAGAATGGCTTGAAAATCCACAACATACTGGAAACTGCATAACAAGAGAAAAAGATGAAAAGAACATAAATTGTATTGATTTAAATATTCTAATGAATGGTTTTGAGTTTGCAGGTTTTGACATTTGGGAACAACAAGATGAAGTTGTTGTAGAAGAAAAGGACATTGTCGTATTCACCTACAATCAAGATTTGGAATTTGTTGATGACATCATGGATGAGGAAGCAACAATGGATACATCTGATGAAGTTCATGGCATTTTGATGTATTGGAGTCCTGAAGAAATTAGATTTTACTATGAGTTAATATTGCGGCAAATTGATGATCAAAAGCTCAAGAGTAAAGAGAAAACAACACAGAATGATATGTGGTTGCAGTTCACTTACAAACAGATTTTCGAAAAAAAAGTTAAAGAGGACAAACATGTACAATCTAAAATAATTTTCAGATTGATGACAAACTCCAACAAGAAGATTAAGCATAAGAAGCTCAGATTGATGATAAACTCCAACAAGAAGATTAAGCATAAGAAGCTGAAACATGAGATTTTCAGCAAAAGAGGTAGACCTAAATTGAAAATGCATAGAGGCTTCAAAAACTGGAAAAGGAGGAAGAGAAAAGTTCACTCATACATGGAGTTGAAACTAATTTTAAGTTTTTGTTTGAATTGTCCTTTGTAATGTTTGTAAGCCTAGGTGAGACTAAGACCAACATGCATGTTATGCATTTTTATTGTATTAAATCCATTTCTCCATTAAGGGGGAGTCTTAGAGATTAATGTTGAAATGTTATACTTAAGCAATTGTTAGAAGAGATTTCTATTGTATGCTAGAATACTGTTTGGGTGGTTTTCAGATCCACATATTCAGAGACTGTTAGGGGCTATCCTAGCTTATATAATTGTAAGCAATTTATCAAATTATGAAATAGATTGTGTGAGCATAGACTCACTTGTGCCCTTGTGGCCTCATTGTTATTGAGATTGATCCTTCCCAATTTTTAATTATACATATGCATGAGCACCTTAGAGATCTTGGAGGAGATGTCGCTGAGAAATCGTCGCCGTTTGTCTTTGGCGTTGGAAATAGAACGTGGTTGATGACTTGTTACAGCAATCATCTGTAAGTGTTCAGTGATTCAATCCTTTATAGATTATTCAAAAATAACTAGCGTTTTAACTTTTAATTCATCATCTCTGTTAACGATCGTTTTTCAAGAATGGTCACGTTATATGTGTGCGGGGACTTAAGATGGATCTTAGTGAATATAATAATTACGATTATGTATTGAGCCGTATTTCTACGATGAGGTTGCAAATTCTTGATACTGAAGGTGTTGTCTTGGAACGCATTTTGGGGAGGGTGGAGCTACCAGAGATCTTATGGCTCCGTTGGATAAAGTGTCCATACTCTTTCTTGCCTTCCTGGATTCCACTGAAGAACTTAAGGCATCTAGATGTGTCGAGGAGCGATTTAAACACATTGTGGGAAAGTGAAAGCGAATCACAGGTAATAACGAATTTGTTTTGTTATCTTGGTTTGTTTAGTCGATACTAATGTCACACCACAATGTTGTGTGAAACTGAAGAGCATACCCAGGTTGGGGTATTATACAAAGATTAGGACTCTAGATGTTAGTGGATGCTCTGAATTAGAAGAGCTGCCAAGTATGGAAAATTTGGAATCTATTGAAGAGTTTTACGCATTTCGATGTGTGAAGCTGAAGAGCATACGGGGTTAGAGCAGTGGGCAAAGCTTCGGATGCTCAATGTTCGTGGGTGCTCCGAGTTAGAAGAGCTGCCAAGTATGGAAGCATTGGTATCTATGGAGGAGTTTTGCACAGAAGAATGAGTGAAGCTGAAGAGACTACAGGGTTTGGAGCCGTGGGCGTATGGAAGCATTGGTATCTATGGAGGAGTTTTGCACAGAAGAATGAGTGAAGCTGAAGAGACTACAGGGGTTGGAGCCGTGGGCAAAGCTTCGATTGCTCAACATTGCTGGGTGCTCCGAGTTAGAATCGATGCCAAATATGGAGGCATTGGTATCTTTGGAGGAGTTTTACGCACGTGGATGTGTAAAGTTGAAGAGCCTACAGGGGTTGGAGCAGTGGGCAAAGCTTCGGTTGCTCAGTATTGCTGGGTGCTCCGAGTTAGAATCGCTGCCAAATATGGAGGCATTGGTATCTATGGAGGAGTTTTACGCAGGTGGATGTGTGAAGCTGAAGAGCATACGAGGGTTGGAGCATTGAGCAAAGCTTCGGGTGCTCACTGTTGGTGGGTGCTCTGGGTTAGAAGAGCTGCCAAGTATGGAAACATTTGGTATCTATGGAGGAGTTTTGCACATAAGAATGTATGAAGCTGAAGAGCATACGGGGGTAGAGAAGTGGGCAAAGCTTCGGGTGCTCAATGTTGGTGAGTGCTCTGAGTTAGAAGAGCTGCCAAGTATGGAAACATTAGTATCTATGAAGGAGTTTTACGCAGATGAATGTGTAAAGCTGAAGAGCATACGGGGGACGGGGGTTGGAGCAGTGGGCAAAGCTTCGGGTGCTCAATGTTCGTGGGTGCTCCGAGTTAGAAGAGCTGCCAAATATGGAAACATTGGTATTTATGGAGGAGTTTTACGCACATGGATGTGTGAAGCTGAAGAGCATACGGGGGTTGCAGCAGTGTACAAAGCTTCGTCTGTTCGATGTTGGTTGGTCCTCTGAGTTAGATGAGCATACGAGGGATATCGCAGTTGACAAAGCTAAGTGTTGCTTCGTGCTCTGAGTTAGAAGTGCTGACACGTATGCAAACATGAGTATCTTTGGAGGAGTTTTACGCGCATAGATGTGTGAAGCTGAAGAGGTTGGAGCATTGTACCAAGTTTCAGCTACTCAGTGTTTTTGGGTGCTCCGAGTTGGAAGAGCGGCCAAGTATGGAAACATCGGTATCTATGGAGGAGTTTCAAGCATATGGCTATGTGAAGCTGAAGGGCATACGGGCATGGAGCAGTGTTTCAAGCTTCGGCTGGTCAAGGTTTGTGGGTGCTTCTATTTAAAAGAACTGCCCACTTTGATTTAAAGAACTGCCCAGTATGGAAACATTGGTATCTTTGGAAACATTAGTATTTTTGGAGGGGTTCTGGGCAAATGGACGTGTGAAGCTGAATAGCATATGGGGGTCACTGTAGTTGACAAAGCTTACAAACCTAGATGTTTATTTGTGCGAGAACAGGAGAAGCAAAGCTAGAAATGCAGTTTTTGCAATGAGAAGTACGATGTAATAATTGTAAAAGCCAATGATAATATATATATGGTTGTATTAATTATTATTTAGTTTATATTAATTTGTATTAATTATTATTTTATTATTTAATTTATATTAATGATAATAATTATCTAATTTAAGGTTATTTAATTTTAAGGTTATAGTCAAAAATCAAATTAAAATTAATGTATGAGATATTTTTTTGGGAATAAAGAATTGCTCAGCAAAGTAATTTGTCTGCTAAAATAAATATAATAAAGTTTTTTTAGTAAAAAATTATTTTATTAATTATTATTTAAATTGGTTTAAATTAAAGTTTTAGTTAATTCTATAAAAGAGGCGAAATTGAAGTTTTACTGTGGCCAAATTTTAGCATCCTGATATGTTTCATATTAATAAAATCCATGATTTAATATTGTACTCTTGTTAAGTTCGGAAAGGAGATATTCGGAAAGGAGATAAAAATAAAAAAATTATTTTTGGATAATATTATATAATTAAAAATTAATTTATATATGTTTATTATAATTATAATTTATTTTATATTTAAAAAAATATATATATAAATTAAGATGAATTAAAAAATCATAATATATAATATTTTATTTTTTATTAATATCAATATATATAAATTTATAAATATTATATTTATAATTATAATATTATATATTTTATAAATATTAATTATAAATTTATAAATATTATATTCATAATTTTCATAATATGCTTATTGTGCTTGTTTTAATTTTGAAAAAATATTATATAATATTTATTTAATTATTACATAATATAACTAAATTGCTTTATATTTTTAAAATTAATTATTAAAAATTGAAATAAAAAATATAAAAGTAAGTTAAGTAAGAATTTTGAAGAAACTTTAAATTAATTTTGTAAAATTGCCACATGAAACAGATTGAGAATGAACAATATTTTATTTTAATTACTCAATTTTATAACAACTACAAAACTATAATATTTTAATTTATTTTTATCAATTATATTCTTTCTTAGTTTTATATTTTAATTAGAAGACAATTATAATAGATTTTTGATATTTTTATTTTTATTATATTTAAATATAAAATTAATACTTTAAAAAATATTTTATTTTATATTGTTTTATCTTATTCTATCTAAGAGATAAACATTATCTTTTTTATATTCTTTCTTAGTTTTATATTTTAATTAGAAGACAATTATAATAGATTTTTGATATTTTTATTTTTATTATATTTAAATATAAAATTAATACTTTAAAAAATATTTTGTTTTATATTGTTTTATCTTATTCTATCTAAGGGATAAACACTATCTTTTTTATATTCTTTCTTAGTTTTATATTTTAATTAGAAGACAATTATAATAGATTTTTGATATTTTTATTTTTATTATATTTAAATATAAAATTAATACTTTAAAAATGTATTTTATTTTATATTGTTTTATCTTATTCTATCTAAGGGATAAACACTATCTTTTTTATATTCTTTCTTAGTTTTTTATTTTAATTAGAAGACAATTATAATAGATTTTTGATATTTTTATTTTTATTATATTTAAATATAAATTTAATACTTTAAAAAATATTTTATTTTATATTGTTTTATCTTATTCTATCTAAGGGATAAACACTATTTTTTTTAATAAAAATATCATAAATCACAATTAGTGGATAGTCCATAAAATAAAATAAAAAGATGTGAATTAAAAAATATTTTTCAAAAATATTTTTCAACAATATTGAAAACATAAAAGAAATAATATTTGTTTTATTCATTTTGTAGATGAGTTAATTATAATTAAAAGTGAAATCACAAATTATTATAAAGATTTGAATAATTATTATTAATCTTTAATATTATAATCTCTAATAAAAGACTAGATGGATAAGCACATAGAGGGATTAATGCATTTGAGGTATTAGAAAAGCCCTCAAAATATTACATATGCACTTTATGGTTTAAGCTAGGGTTGACTTTCATTAAATTGGATAAGCCATAAAGTGATGTTTACCTTGATACAAAGAAAGTAGATCCGTTAGTGTTTTTAGAAAATAAGTCAAGTTGTGGGAGATGGAGTGGAGGGAGAGGAGCGTTGCTCTAGTGGAGGCCTAGGGCTCTAGTGGAAGTAGGAAGAATCTTCAGTAACATGCCTATATTTTTGCCATGTTACCAATGCCTAAGAGGATAACAATGCATACACGATGGATGACATGACAAATCTTATGGATGACATGGCAAATCTTATGGATGCTGACTAGGAGGAGGAAGATGCTTTGTGGGTCAAAGAGGCTCTTTTTCAACCAGATGAAACATACACACATTTGTACAATCTCCAATGTGTAAAAGTGACAGGTGGTTGTCATGTGAAGTCTGGATCTAGTGTTGAATTGGGAGAATCTTCAAAGTGTTTGATTGACAATAAGGAAGTTCACGAAACTTCTAGGGTTTTTCCATTAACCTGGACCGATGAGAAAGATAGCCCAAAAAACCCTAGATCAAGATCTGAAATTAACCCTCTGGTTACAAAAGTAGACTGCTTCAAAGCTATAGAGAATGGATAGCCCCGATTGTATGGATGTCAAGCGAAGCCAAAGAGACAAAAAAAAGGTTTGAAGGTGTGAAACAACCGACCTCTCTATGTTATGGGGAAGGATGTATCATTAGAGCGGGCTACAAGTTTAGCTTCAAAGGCTTTGGTGGGAAATTTTTTCTACTTGAAGATGACAAAATCAAATCTTAATAAGTGGATTCAAGACCACTGGAAACCCTTGGTCATCTATTGTCCCCATTTCAGTCTATTATTGAATCACTAGATCCCATTTCATTTCTTATCGGAGGGAGATCCGTTAAAGATTTCAGCTAGTCCATGGATTATTGGTCGTGGGGTTCTGATGTTCAAAATATGGAAACCCAAATTTAATCCATATACAGAGTCCTTTTCCAAGTGTTTTGTATGGATGCTCCTCCTGGACTTTCCGGTAGAGTTATGGGTTACACAAATCTTCATAGATCTAGTGAACACTGTGGGAAGGTTCATGTATTTTTACAAGAAGACCTTGCGCTGAACAATAAAAGGATTACATGGGTACTGGTGGAAGTTGATTCAGAAAAGGGTTTTTCAGAGGATATAGAGGTGTCTACATGGGATAGTTCTTCATCCAAGTTTTGGATTAATAGAGGGAACCATTTAGATTCCATCATTGCTACCAGGCAAGGATATCAAAGAAAAATGTTCTTTATTGATCAAAACAGAGGCAAAGGAAGGTGATAAAGGTTCTTAGCAACCTCAACTGCCCTTGGATTTTTTTCAAATCCACCCTCTCCAAGCAGTCAGAAGAAAAACTCCTTTCTTAGTAAGATGACTATTTTTTCCCCTCTTTTTTCAATAGTTTATCAAATGAAAAATTCTTCATGATAATGAGGAGTGGCTAGAGGAAATTTTTGGGGGTTTTTGGGAGAATGTTTTAATTTTTTTTGAAGAACTTCCAACCAAGAATTTGATGTCTGCTGATAAGGTTCCTCTACAACAATTAGAAAACCAGACGATGTTAGTGACCCCTACACATCTTGGCTCTCCAAACCAGTTTATAACAAATACTAGTTATGAGGAAACCCAAAATCAGGCCCTAGATCAGTTTATTTTTAATGGGGACCCCACTCCTTACAAAGAAGTTCCGTAAATTGGCTCCCCTTCTTTAGAACTGAGTAATGTTGGTAATGTTGACACATTTGAAAATTTCTCAAAATCATAAGTTTGTTGGTAGACAAGTTTCAAAACCCTCCTATAAAGAGACCCTTAAAAAAACCCTCTTCCAGTTTATAATTCAAATGAAGCTGCAAAACAGAATGTGGATGGAGCCAATGTGACCATTCATAAGAGCAAAAAAAAGATTAAAAAATGGGTTATAGGTGTTGTAGAGAGAGGCTTTGCGCCTATTATTAACTCCTCCCCTATACAACCTCGTGCTTCTCCTTCTTCCCCTAGGGTTCTTAGAGCTTAGGAGCCCAATTTGGGTTTCCCCATATGATCATTCTATCAATGAATCTGAGAGGGGTTGGGGGTGCCCCTAATATGTTAAGCCTAAAAATGGTGATACAGTCAACTAAACCTGACATTATCTTCTTCTAGGAAACTATGTTTGATAGTTATAAAGCCAAGGACTTCTTCTTAAAGTGTTTTCCCTTATGGGATTATGTAGCTATTGATGCTACAAGCTTCTCTGGAGGCTTAATTTCTGGATGAAATCCTTTATCTGTTGATCTTCAAGATTTTCATACTTTTGTAGGTATTCTGATGGAAGGATGCCTTAAAGGAGTTTCTAGTACTGTCAAGATACTAAACTGCTTTGGTACTTATCAAGACAGACTTTCCTTCTGGAAATCACTGGAGGAGAGTGATTTCATAAGAGAGGAAGGATTGATAATTGGGGGCAATCTCAACTTCACAACTTCAATGAGAGAAATTTGAGGGTCTCGAGCTCGGCCTAATCCTTTGGAAGATTATTTTTCTTCTTTGTTTTCCTTTGCAAACTTAGTGAACATTGTCCCATAGGTTATCTCTCCTACTTAGAGGAATGGTCGTCTAGGCAGTGACGAGATCTCAAAAAGATTAAACATATTTGTTATGAATGTTTATTTACTGGGGAGTGGTCACAGTTGTAGTTCATGGGTTATAAACTCCCTTATTTCTGATCCTAAGCCTGTGAGTCTTCAATTTGATAATCAAAAGGAAAGGTCCCATTACCCCTTTAAATTTAATCTTGCCTAGTTACAAGAGCCTGATTTTATTTTGCTTATTCAGAACACTTGGTCTTCAATGGCACATTGTGAAGATTCTTCAGCAACGAAACTGTTAGTGAAGAAACTATTTTTTTTTAAAGATAAGGTAATCCTATGGAAAAAGGAGAAGAGGAAAAAAATACAAGTAGAATTTCTTGAACTGGAATAGAAATTGGGTTTCATCTTTAAAAATTGTCCTTCTCAAATTTTTACAGAAGATGAAAAAGAACAAATCACTTTCCTAGTAAGAAGGAAGGAGGATCTCCTTAGACTGGAGGAAGAGGCTTGGCACCTCAAAAGTAGAGCTATTTGGATCAGAAGTGGAGATAGAAACAAAATCTTTTTCCACAAATTTGTAGAAAGTAGGAGGAGGACAAATACTATATGGGACATTATAGATATGAATTGGAATCAACAATCTAGTCAAGATGAGATAGGAGACATGAATTATAATTAATTCAAGTCCCTCTTCAAATCCAAGTACAATGAAGATATCTTATCCCAACTACAAGTTATAAAAGAGATTCCAAGGTTTTTCTTAGATGAAGAAAGTGATTTCTTGGGAAGACAAATCACCTTACAGGAGCTGGAACATGTTGTTGAGATCATGCCTAAGGACAAAATTCTTGGGCCCGATGGGTGGACCCATGAGTTATTTCACCATTTCTTTGATTTGTTGGGGAAGGAACTTCTTGCAGCCATTGAGGAATCAAGGACTACTGGCAGTCTCAGTGGTTCCCTTAATGCAATTTTTGTGGCTCTCATTCCGAAAGAATCCAAGCCAATTTCCTTCAACAACTTTAGGCCTACAGAATTATGTATCTTTTTTTATAAAGTCATTTAAAAAATAATTTCTTTTAGGATTAAAGATAATTTAGCTACTTGTATCTCAGAAGAACAATTTGGTTTTCTAAAGGACATGATAATTTTTTATGTTGTAGGTCTTTCATAGGAAAGTATTCATTCGCAAAGACTAATAAATTAAATAATTTAATTCTAAAGTTGGATCTTAAAAAATCTTAGGACAGGCTGAGCTAGAATTTTCTTAGGCTGTTGTTGATTCAAATTGGACTGAAGTGGGAAGTAGCTCAGTGGATAATGGGATGTGTTACTAGTTCAAATTATGCAGTTTTGGTTAATGGTGTTCCAATATGTTTTTTTTAAGGGAAAAGAGGATTAAGACAAGGCTTCCCATTATCCCCTTTACCGTTCCTTTTGGTTGTGGAGGCTTTCAGTAGGATGATAAAAAACCTTGCCTTGAAGGTAAATTATCTGGTCTCAAAGTAGCAAAAGGAGTTGCATTAACACATATGTTGTTTGTGGATGATGAGTTGATTCTTGGGATTGACTCTTTTGAAGAATGGACAGTTTTTAAATAGATTTTAGATTTATTTTTTCAATATTTTGGAATGGAGGTTAACTATCAAAAATCTTCTTTCCTATACAACAATCTAGAATCTTACACGCTGTCCAACTTTGAAGATATGTTTGATATTCCTTTATTTCCCTTAGAAAATGGTTTGAGGTACCTTGGTTTCAATTTGAATACGAATGATTATATGGTTGTATACTGGATATGGTTGGTTCATACGTTGGAGAAAAAGTTAGGACACTGGACCTTCTGATGGATTTCTATGGGAGGTAGACTGGTATTGCTAAATTCTGCTCTTCAAAATCTACCAGTTTATTGGCTTACTTTGGAAAAATTTCCAGGAAAAATTCTTATGTCCTTCAGGAAGATCTGCACAAAATTTCTATGGAAAGGATTAAAGAATCCCTCGGGCTATTATCTTACTAGTTGGGACTTGATAAGAAAACCACAATCCTATGGTGGTTGGGGCATTCATAATATCAACATGTTTGCAAGATCATTGGCTACAAAGTATCTATGGCGTGCTCTATTTGGAAGTAGCATGTGGAGTCAATTTATATTGAAGAAATATTTAAAAGGCATGGATTTGGTTTTCTGGTTACGTCTGCAACAATCCCTTTCTCTATTGGATTCAAATTTCTGGAGAAACCTTTTGGACTCTATGCCTCTTCTTAAGAATTGGTTGTCTTGGTCTATAGGGAATGGCAATCGTGTATTAGTTTGGCAAGACCCTTTTATTGGATGTGGCTCCTCATATAAATTATCTCCAGATATGCTAACACATCTCATGTCTTCTATTCAAATTTACACTATTGCTCACATATCACATTCTTCACAATACAATATTTCGAGTTCTCGTGATTGGTTGGATGCTTCATATTTGAATTTGGAGGGATATGTTGCAATGGAATGGAGGAATTATATAATGAATCTAAGAACGAATGGTGTCATCCTTAAGGAGGTATGCGACTTTCTTGTTCGGTCTTAGAATCATGCATCTGGCCGTGTCTCGACAAATATGGCCTATGAAGCTTTAGTTTCACATCACTGCTTCATGGATTTAGTCTGGTGATATCAAACAATTTGGAAAGTGAAATCTCCATTAAAACAAATACTATTTGTCTGGCTTTGTTTGAATGATTGAATTCTTAATAGTGTCAATTATCGAAAAAGAGGTGGCATAACACCCTCATTATGTCCTTTATGTCTCAATATTGAGGAATGTACTGAGCACTTATTGATCACCTATGAAGTATATAAACATATATGGTAGGAGTTTTGTGGGCTTCTCAAACTTTCTGGTTCATGGTCTAAAATGAATCTGAGCGAGAATCTTTTACAGTGGTTTCTCACCTTTCCACATCAGGGAGTTGTTCCTTTTTTAGTTCTATGGCGAATTTGGTGTTATAGGAACAAATTCCTTTTCGAAGATTTCTCTAGGAATGAACATACTCTATGTCTCGGAATTGTGTCTTCTATTAAAGATCTTCCAAGTGACGATACAAATTCTCCATATGATTTGCTTCTTAATCCTATATATTTTGATAAGAGACTGATTGGATTTTTCGATGGTGTTTCTTCAAGAGGTGAATGTGGTGTTGGCATAGTATTAAGGTTGAATGGGTCTCATTACTACAAACTATTTCTAGCTATGGATCCTGGAAGTAACATTAAATATGAACTTCTTGGCCTTTGGGGACTTTTATCCTTTGCCTCTTATATTCACATATGAGATTATGGTGGCTAGGGATTCAAAGACTGTTCTTGATTGGTTTGAGGGAAGGAAATGGCTTTAGGTTCTCTCTCTCCTTGCCTGGAAGTAGAAAATTTTGGAGCTAAAACATCAATTCTCTTGGATCCAAAATTTTCATATCCCATGTCAATTCAATACCTTGACAGATTCTGTATCAAAGGAAGGTCAGGGTAAAGAGTTTTGTCATAAAGAATCGACCATCTCTGGTTCTATTTTTGTCTTCTAGTAATTCTTTTGTAGTCACGATAGAATGATGACTTTAAGTTTTCTATTTTTTATTAGGATGTTGTTGAAGAGTACATATTCGTGGAATTCAAAAATTCATATGATTCTAGTATTATGTAAGCCTCTTTATAGGTTTTGAATCAATATTAGTTTCATAATATTACGAAGTAAATATGAAGGCTTAGATATATGAGACGGTCCAAGTCATCTCTTATGACTGTGGTGTATTTAAATTCTTTGTAAAGTTTCATTTGATTCTTAATGAATAGCAATGGAACTTCTTTTTCCTGGGGGGGGGGGAAAGCATTGTTGGCACAGGGGCAGACCCAGGGTTCAATGCTACAACAACACACCAACAAAAACCTAACTACCGGCCCTTTTGGAAACACCTGCGAAGTAGATGAAGTCTCACCCGAGGTAGAGGCAGGGGTGATTGCAGGACTCTAGTGTCTGCAACCTTAGCTGGGACATAGATCTACGATTGCAACACCTTAACAAACACTTAACAGTTACAGTTCGTTAATTTTCAACCTTATTTTACAGCGTAGCTAAACCCTAACAACATATCAACGCAATATTCATACAGATCCAATAGATTCAAGTATTAAGCATACCAACATAGATTAGACCTAATATTTATTCACATTATTCAATACTAAGCTACCATATTATATCCGTCCAAGCATACATCAGAGCACTAAGAATTCAATCACATAGACAAGAGAACAACCATAAAGCACATAGCAATCACAATGCAGGATATACATGGTTCACCCCCACCCTGGGGATATGCCCACCAACTCTTCTTGTTTATTTATTTCTATCAATATTATACATGCACAGAACCATGATATCTTACTCAGCAGAGGACAAGAGATCTGCGCACCTCGCTAGATCCTCCTTCCCTGAAGTACAACACAAATCCTTCCATAGTCTCTTACAATCACTTGCACTTAGCTCTTCAAGTCTCACACAGTATGCATAAAGCAATGACAATTACCACTTGCACTTAGCATCACATACTTGTCCCTCCTTCGATCACATAGATCGAACTCTAGCACTTAGAACATTATCACACTGGCCACTTCTTACATCACCTAGCTATCTATTTATACATTACAAAATGGGCCTAAACATGGGTAAACCCATGGGCCAACATCCCCATTCCCGTTACATAAGCCCAAAACCCAAAAATCCCTAAAAAGGGGCCAAGATCCTATGATCTATGCTTCGAATTATGCTCCTTCTTCGACAGCCTGTCGAAGTCCCAAAAGTAGGTCAAACATGACCAATGATCCTCAAAACTTGTTCAAGGGCCATAGGCCCCCAACACTCACCTATGAATTGTACCGAGTCACTCTGGTCTGGGTAGCTATGCTTCAAAATCCTCAAGCTTGGCTCAATCTGCTTCGACCTATTGCTGCACTAGGGGCTCCTACTCGATGAACTCTTGGATGACTTCTTCGTTGACATGTCCCTCTAAATGGTGTTCGACTGTAGCGACTACTTGTTCCAACTCTGCGCCTCGACCTTCAATCTCCTCAAATAGTTGGCAAGCTTTGTCCTGGACTGGTTGGAGCCTTTGAGTCACTTCCATGAATTTTCTATGAATGGTGTGGACCTGCTGTTGAGCAGTGCGCTTTTCTTGGGATTGCTTCATCCCTTCAATTAATGACAGGAGCTTTGAATGAACCTGTACTGTTGCTGCTTGCTACTTTTCCTCCTAGAGTTGTGACTCCAGTACCTTCAGTTCAGTACCTTCAGTGAGTCGCTCATAATTCTGTGCACTGCGAGCACTTAGCTGTTTACATTCCAGAGTGAATGCTCTGATCCTCTCGACTGTGCTTTGGGTAGTGGCTTATCTTTGATCTCGCACATCCTGTGGGGTACTTGGCATTGTTCGTAGCTTGAGGTCTGTGATTCTCTATTGAAGATATTGGATAGCTTCCGTAAGCTGCTCTACTTGGTGTTCCACTAGGTCTTCCTCCTTTTGCTCTAAGCCTATCACAGAGCAAAGTGATCTGCTGACTGCTTCTTTTACTCCCACTTGTTCTACGAGAAAATGCTCTTTCTTTGGTTGGATCTGCGCTTTCTCTTCTTCAAACTTAACTTGGAGGGAAACCTTCTCTTGCTGCGCAACTCGACGTTGATCTATGACTACTTTTTGTACTTCCTTTAGGGCCTCTGTGGCCTGTTCGATTTCTTCCTATGCGTGACGAAGGTGAGCTTCGGTTGCATCAGCTAGTCTATGGAGTTGGGCAAGCTCATATCCCAAATTAGGTGCTTCTGATGGCAGGGGCATAGTGGATATTGCGTGGCTAGATTGAAGGGCATGTTGTACCCCTCTGAGCTCAACCTCGATTCTATCATACATCTCCTCCTTCTTGTCTTCATGTTTCTGCAATATGTCTTGCGAAGGATATGCTATAGCTACGATGATAAAGTCAAAGTCATCTATAGTGATCACAGTCTGCATCTTAGTCAAGGTGGCTCTAGATTTCTTTCGGGAAGTGGGTTTCATGGGAGAAACCTTCCTTTTCTTCAAGGGATTGACCTTATCAGCAGGGTCCCTAAGCGGTGTTACTTCTCCTTGCTTCTGCTGGTCCTCTTTTCCATTTGTCTCTTCTACTTCATCATTACCCCCTCGTCTAGGTGATACTGAAGCAGTTCCTTCCAATGCGATGCTCAAGTTTTGGACCTCTTCGGTCTTCTTCCTTTTGCTGGGTCCAGGATGATCCTTTTCTTCATGAATGGTCTCAGGGCTGCTAATTAATTCAGGGTTTGACATTTCTACGGGGTCTGCGGGGATGAGGAGTTCTGCAGACTAGTCCTTAGTGATCTCTTCAAGGTCCTCCTCTGTGAGCTTGTAGTATGATTGAAGCTCTTCTTTGTGGTCATCTACGCGGGCAGTGATATAAATGAAGTGTCGATCAGCGTGGAACTTCATGAGGGATCAGGACCAATGCAGGGTATTCGACGTCATGTGAGGGACATCTCCGATAACCCTCTTCAGTTGGAGATAATAGGCATGAAATACTGTGCTCGACTTTCACTATTTTCCCATATTGCTCGAGTACCAAAGCGTAGTGAACTTCGTAGGGAGTAGCTCGAACGACTCAATGTCTAGAAAGGTTGCACCTTCCGATATTTACCAAGCGGTAAATGTGATGAGGATCAGGAGACAACTAAAGTGGAACTCATATCCCTGATCTCGAGCTTCACGACAGTCTAATTCCAGCTGGTTGACCAAGTACTTCTCCCAGTTCATATGGATTCCTTCTACGCATTTCTTGGCTAGGTCAACAACGAATCCTATGACTTGAGTAGGTCGGTTCTTCCTCACTAGCTTCCCTACAATCAGCTGGTAGGCCAAGCACACTGTGCCATTCTGGATGGAAGCTACCTTGTAGCCTCATGTTCCCTTTTCTACATCTCCTTAAGTGTCCTTAATTCTTTGTGTGAGGGCATGGTCGAAATCCTTCCCTGGGTAGAACTCTTGTGGGTCAAGTCCTTGCATGCTCAATCCGGTGATCCTATGGACCAACATCTGATCAACTGCGATGCGTCTATCTATCCATAGATAGCATCCATGGTAACATGATAGCATGAGCTTAACATAGGCATTAACCTCCTAGTGCCTTCCAAAGTGTGGGATCTTCATCACATTCAAGAGGGTGGACTGCATGAGGTTCATAGTCCATGATTGGGGGATTATTTTCATGTTATTCCCCTTCATCCTTGTCAGATACTTGTAAGGATAAATCATGTTATAATTCTTGCGGTCACATAGGTTGAAGTTGTTGAACTTCAACGTCGCGATCTTATCTTGCTGCGTTTTGAATACACGTATCCCCTTCGGGAGGTACGGAGTAACCATGGTGTAATCAAAGTCCCTCGGGACACTGTCACAACTCACCACACTGACCAGATGCGGGATGTAGTCAGGTAAGATGGTCGGGATTAACTTCGTGTTTGCTAGATCATATCTATGCTTGGTTCTCTTCTCTGCTATCGGTCGGGATGGTCTGGATCCGCGAGTAGTCGACGGAGAGGCTTTCACTCATCGCGTTGATGAAGCTTGAATTCCTATGGACATCACTCTCTCAACTATCATATCAATTAAAACTTCCTCAACTAACTTCTCCACAGCACTGAGCTCGTTTCACATGCACGCTCTTGATCGGAAAACTCAGGTAGATGGATGAGTTCTTAAAGTAATAGAATCGATGTCGATCTTACTAAGAAAAATGCAGTAGCAATGGGTTCTCTTGTTAGCTTTGATACAATTCGCAAAATTGTTCTCGGTGCAACAGTCGATGGACTAAGTAGACATGATGTAACAGATCTCTCCAATGTATAAGAAGCTTTCCATCAATGCAGTTATGTCCATTGCGGTGTGGTCCCAACGGTCCGATGGAAAGATTTCTAGTCATAACTGTTGTTCTAACCCCGTCCTGGAACGTCGGTCCAACGATTATAATGCTTCCAACGGTCATATCGCTTTGCCATGGAGAAGTACCATGGGGCATTGTTCTGATATCTCGACAAAGTTCCAATTTTGCAAATCTTCCTTCTGTGAAGTTCCCTTTGGTCCCTTCTATAACTTTTTGATCTTTTCTCTCTTCTTACTGAGTTTTCTATCCTTCTTTCTAGTAATCTTTGTCTCTGTATTCCTTTTACCATTCTGATTCTTGTCTTCTTTCAGCATAGCAGCTTCGCGCCGTTGAGATTCTTTCATAGGATTAGAGAGTAATATTGATTCTCTATTTGGGGTAGGTGCTCTTCTCATCTGTGAATCTTCTTGTGTTCTTTCAAATTCGTGGTCCAAGTTCCTGGTTCTAAGTAGGTTCGATATGTTCTCCTGTTTTGCAATCAAGTGTGCTATCCTCCTATTCATGAAATATTTTAATTCCTTCTTTTTTTGTTCTAGGGCCTCCTTTTCTTTTCTTCTAGTCTGATCTTTTTTTATCCAAGTTTTTCCTAATAACATAGTAAATGGAGCGTTGTTCTCAATGAATCTAACAAACTCAAAATCTTCCTCTGTCGAAGCTCCATGAGCACTCATAGATACCTAGGTGAGTCTTTCACATAGGGTTATCATCTTTCCCTTGAATAATCCTATTCCTCACAATGAATGAGTCGTATTAGGCTTTCCTAAAGATTCCCAAGTTCTTTCTGTCATGATGTTTACCTGTGTTTCCTCATCCAAAACACAGTCTATGTCAAAGTCTCCTATTCTTGCTTCTATGCATTCTTTTTCTTTGAACATCTCTGATAAGTTGATATCTCTATGATCATTTAGTGTTTCTTTCATTTGCAATAGCACAGTCTCTGATTTTGTTTGGGGTTCTGCCATGGTCTCAGTTTCGTGACTTTCCTCAAGGTTTTCTTGTCTCATATTCATTCCATCAAGCTTAGAAATCATTCTAGGGCAATCTAAAACTTCATGATCCATAAATTTACAACAAAGACAACTAGGTCTTCTTCCAGGGCATTCCTTAGCAAGGTGTCCTGATCTTCTGCAACTATAAAAGAGGGTTAATCCTCTTTTTTACTTAAATGATCCCCAACCTTTCCTGTACTGCACACTAGGATCATATTAGCTAACCTGCAAAAAATTCTTTCTAGGATCCTACATCCATTTGTTATTCCAAATATTCTTTCTATGCATAGGAATAACATATCTTTCATTATTTCTATCAGATCTACTCATATCAAAACTTCTCTCTTCTAGTTGTGCCCTAGTTTCTAGACTAGGATAACATTTATCAAACATACCTAGATCCATACTCTTGAAACAAAAATTTCCACTAATCTTACTTTCAGTAGAGCACAAAGCTTTTAGATCTAAAACTTTTCAATATTCTTACCTTTATCAGAGCATAAAGCTTCAAGATCTTACCTCTTTTCTTTGAATCTAACTTCTCTTCTTGTTACAGAGCTTTACAGGCCAAGTAGAATGCTGTGCACTAAGGCAATAGTTCTACGCACAAAGCTTTCTTTCTTTCCTTTAGTTCCTAGCAATCATAGTTTCAGGTCCCGACAACGGAACCATTTGTTGGCACAAGGGAAAACCTAGGGTTCAACGCTACAACAATGCACAAACAAAACCCTAAATACTGGCCCTTTTGGCAACATCTGCGAAGCATATGAAGTCTCACCTGAGGTAGAGGCAGGGGTGGTTGGAGGACTCCAATGTTTGCAACCTTAGTTGGGACACATATCTGTTATTACAACACCTTAACAAGCACTTAGCAGTTACAGTTCGTTAATATTCAACCTTAGTTTACAACGTAGCTAAACCCTAACAATAGATCAACACAGTATTCATACAGATCCAATATATTCAAGTACTAAGCATACCAACATAGATTAGACCTAGCATTTATTCACATTATTCAACACTAAGCTACCATATTAGATCCTTCTAAGCATACATCATAGCACTAAGCATCCAATCACATAGACAAGAGAACAACCATAAAGAACATAGCAATCACAACATAGGATATACGTGGTTCATCCCCACCCTAGGGCTACGCCCACCAACTCTTCTTCTTTATTTCTTTTTGTCAATATTCTACATGCTTAGATCCATGATATCTTACTCTTCAGAGGACAAGAGATCTATGCACCTCACTATATCCTCCTTCCCTGAAGTACAACACAAATCGTTCCACAGTCTCTTAAAATCACTTGCACTTAGCTCTGCAAGTCTCACACAGTATGCACAAAGCAATGATAATTACCACTCACACTTAGCATGACATATTTGTCCCTCCTTCGATCACATAGATCGAACTCTAGCACTTAGCACACTATCACACTGGCCTCTTCTTACATCACCTAGCTATCTATTTATACATTACAAAATGGGCCTAATCATGGGTAAACCCATGGGTCAACATCCCCATTCCCGTTACATAATCAAAAAACCAAAAAATCCCTAAAAAGGGGCTGATATCCTGCGATCTCTGCTTCGACTTGCACTCCATCTTTGACATCCTGTCAAAGTCCCAAAAGTAGGTCAAACATGACCAATGATCCTCAAAACTTGGTCAAGGGACAATAAGCACAGGGAGGGATCATATCCATTAAACATATAGATGGATCAAATCTATTAAGGTGCAAACTTCCTTAATTTTTATATTTGAAGGCATTAAGATCCTAATTTTGGATGTTACCTAGATGAAACCTAGAATCAAAGAGGAGAGAAACAAATGTAATATTGGCGAAGATAAAGTTTTGTGATTATTATTTGGAGGATTCAATGGTACTTAAATCGATGAAGTGGATTGATTATTATTGAAAGGAATTCAATCCTATTTAAATGGATTAAGTGGACATTTACACTATGTTAATCCTAGAATCGTTTCACTCCCCCATGCTCCTAATGCCCTCAATGATGTTAGGGGTGTATGAAAAGGGTAGAGGGGAGAGTGGTGAGAGTGAAGGATGATGGGAGGTGAAGTGGATCTGGTGGTCCACTTCATGAGAACATCATGAATACATAACATAATTTCATATATCCATGATAAATAATTTTTTATTTACTATCCATTTTACATATTTTCTTGACATCATATGAAATACAATACGTGTATATAAATACACGTGGGGAATGATAAGTCATGCTCTTTATGAAGGTCATGACTTATCATTTACATTATAATTCCTATTTACATAATAACAAACCTATAACATATTATTAAATAATAATAAATGTAATATATTAGGTATTTACAAGCCTTACCCCCTTAAAGATGCTTTGTCCTCAAAGCTTATTAATAAAAGACTTATCTCTTTCTCTATCTTGTAATATTGTCTCTTAGTTCTTAATTCTTGAGTACGTGATTATTGAGGACTTGAGATGATAGCATCTTTTAAGCGTTGAGTAGAACTATCAAATTGTAAAGGAGTTTTGCCACCCTAATTCAATCTCTTGTGAAACTGTGCGTTTACAAGGTCCCTGGGAAAAACTTGATGTATTTTGACTACCCTGATAGATTCTACTTTGATCACCACTTTAGTGGAAGTAATATTCTTTGGAATATCGATCATTTGTTTCTGTCGATACATTGATTGGTTGAATTATCGACTTTTGTGATTAGGATTTCTATAAGGCATCCTTGCAACTTGATCTTTACTTCTTATACTTGTAGTTTTTTGTTTATTAAATTTTGGAATTGAGTCTTCTTCGTACTCCTAGTTTGCTTGTACTTCGACATTTGAAGACCTCTTTACATTAGTTGGATTTGCATCCTTTTGAGTTGTAAGGTTGATTGGATCTTTATTACTTCCTTTATCCATAATTGCGTTGTTTACATCTGAAGACTTCTCTAGTTCCATAGGTTCACTCATTGTTTCTTTATCAACCAATGATTATTTGTTGATAATTTGATCTATTTTGTTCTTTAGTGACTTGTTATCACTCTTTAACTTCTTAATTTGTGTGAGCAAACTTCGATTACGAACCCTTAGGCATAAAATTTATTCCTTATTATCTGAATTTTTGACTTCACTTATAATATCTTGATTCTCAGGATTTTCATCTTTTTAATTTTTTAATCAACTTCTGATTAAGGTTCCTTAGGCATGAGATTTCTTACTCTTTTTTGGTTAATTTCTATTTGAGACCTTGATTTTTTTGTTCTAAATTTTGATTCTCTTGTTGCTTGTCTTTTGACTTCGTGACTTTTACTAGTAAATTTTGATTATGATTTTTTAATATTGATATTTCTTCATCTCATTCTAGTAAATCATTGTCCATTTTTTGTTTTTTGGTTTTTAGTTCTTCAACTTGTGCGACGAGTTCTTGATTTCTAACTTTGAAGTAAAGATTATTTTTCTTTGTTAACCCATTGAAATATTTTTCTCTCAATTTCTAGTTGTAATTTGTCATTGATTTCTTTATAATTTCCTAGTTCGTCTTTTAATATTAGTGATTGTCTTTGTGAGTTATCTTGATATTATTCCATAGTAAATGATTTCCCACAAATTGGACAAAAGCCATAGTGATTTTTAATGTCTCCTTTATAAATATATATTCCTCCTTTGAATAGCTTGAATATTACTTTGATTGCCTTCCAATTTAATAAAAGGTATTAAAAAACCTTAATGCTTCCCTTTATCTTTTTAACCTTATCACTTTTTATTTAAAATAACTTTGTAATTTATGAAAATTTATCTTTTTCTTTTAATACCTTCTCTTATTACTTTTCCTTTACGAATATCCTTTACACAAGTTAATTGGGTGCTTTATCACTTTACTAAAATATCTTTTGACTTTGGTTGAATTAATATCATGCCAATATACGTGTATATACAAAGTTGTAAAAATTTACCATTGTAATTTTTTTTTATATGGTATGGAAATACCATGGGCCAATGGTTTACCAAAACCCTGGGCCTGTAAACCACCAACAATAGAATCCGAATTTACTCTTCCTTGTTCTTTGGAACTTTTTCTTTTAAATTCTCCCTTGTTTTTGTTCTTCCTTTTTCTTTCTTTTCTTTTTTTTCTTCTCCTTTTTTTCCTTTATTATTAATTTTTTTCTTCTCCTTCTTGATATCTAGTACCAACTTCTTCTAATTTTCTTGCAGCGAAAGGATTATTTCTTCAATGGTAATTTTTGATGATTTTATTTTTTAATGGAAAAATTACCTAACATGGGCAAAGACTTAACAATGAAAGTTTTTTTTTTAATGGCAATTTTTGATGATTTGTTTTTAATGACAAAATTCCCTAACATAGTCAAAGTTCAAGATTTCTCAGAGAAACTCTGAAACGATGGGGTTGGCCAAAATTTGGATCGAGACTCACTTTGATACCAAATGAAGTGGATCTGGTGGTCCACTTCATGAGAACATCATGAATACATAACATAATTTCATATATCCATAATAAATAATATTTTATTTACTATCCATTTCACATATTTTCTTGACATCATATGAAATACAATACGTGTATATAAATACACGTGGAGAATCATAAGTCATCTTATTTCCAAATGTCATGAATTATAATTGAATTATCATTTACATTATAATTCCTATTTACATAATAAAAAACCTATAAAATATTTTTAAATAATAAGAAATGAAATATACTAGGTATATTAGAGGAAGAAGGGGTGATTCTGGGAATCACACCTCCCCAAGGTGTATGGGAGGGGTGGGAGAGGGTTGGAGAGGGAGGGTAGTGGGAGCAGGGGAAATTCTAAGAATCACCCCCTCCGAACCCTTGTTCTCTCCCCAACACATATTAGTTTTTTTTAAGTTTTTTTTTTTTTTTTTGGGGGGGGTTATTTATTTTTTTAATTTTTAATTTTTTTTTAAAGAAATTTGTTTTCTTTTTCATGTTTTTATAGTTTATTTTATATTTAGGACTTGTTTGGGTCAGATTTTCATAAATGACACTATATTTAGTTTCATTAACATGATTCCTTGGGCTAGCTGGTGGTTCTAGATGTGTGGACTATAACATCCCACTTGTGCAAGCACATGATATTGACTTATTCTTTGAGGACACTTGCATGCAAGTGATCCGGTTTTAGTATATGTTTTTTGTTTCGCTTGTGGATTCTTATGATGATGTTGATGGATTTCATGTTACGTTATTGGATTTCTATGTATTGACATATTCTATTGATGAGTTTCCCTTGAGTGTGCAGGACACTTGATGGATTGAGGATGCCAATGGCATCAATGGACCTCCTTGGACTCTAAATCGAGTCAGGGAGTGGACTGTATTGGTTTGGGTATTTTATTTATGAATATGTGACATATGATAGGGTATATTATGTTGTTGTTTATGGATCATTGATAGTGTTTCGTTGATGGATGAGGCTGATGATTTCTTGATAATCCGACTCACATTAGGAGTAAAGGGGCCATGCACAACAACTAGATATTGAGGGAGAGGTGTGGCAACAACCTTGTCACAACCTACTAGAACTCCCATCGTGGTTTGAATTGTAGGTTAACAATTACCTAGATCGAGAGATCGACGATGCTGTGAGGGAAGACTGAGACAGTCATTGACGAAAATTCTAAGGGGCGCGCAATAAGGCTAGGTCCTTATTCCTTAGAGGCCCTTAGTCTCTCACAAGGTCGCTTGAATGGAGTATTGACTCCAAGGGTTGGAAAACCACCAAAACCAGTTAAAGGAGAGTAGCACCCTTGGAGCACGGAGTGCATCTTGAAGGGCATGTTGCAGTATAAAAAAAAATGAGTCAATGAATCTAGGTTTCCTAGAAAACTTGAGCGAATGTTGAATCTTAAAATCTTGAGTACTTGCCTAATTAATTAATTGATTAATCAATTAACTAAAGAATGAATTTATTAAGCATAATCCCTAAAGGTCTAGGCGTTTGCAAATAAAGATTAACCTAGCCTAAGTCTAAGTGAGTTAGGAGACTAAAAACTAAAATTTTAAATTAAATGATGAGGGGATGAAATAAATCAAATTAAGAATCAATAAAAATATAACAAATATAAATGAGTGATTAATACATTTGTGCAAGTAAACACTAAATTAGAATTTAAATTGAGAAATGAATAAAGAATAAAGATGTGTAAGCATAGAAAGGTATCTAGTCTAGTATAACTAAAGAGCTTTCCTAAATTAAACACAACTCAGTTTTAGAAAGGTGTCTGTGATTAAAAGGGAAATAAAGGGAATAAAGGGACAACTAGGAGTGATTTTAGGAGCGCTTTTAGGATGGCTGAGGGAAATTGACATTTAATTAAATTAAATGGTGGATTTATTGGTGCAACTAAGGGAACGAGTGACAAGTGTATGAGGGGAGTAATTCCTAATTAATTTAAAAACAAAACGAATTAAATGTGTAAATGGAAAGTGGTCACTATGAAAAATTCTATAAAAGAAATGGCTAAGAGGAGAAATGGATGATGAATGGTATGAGTAAGGTTATGCTGCAAAAATTCTGACTGGTTTTACTTGTGAGAGTTGGGATACCCAGCTCGAGAGAGAGTGGTAGCTCTACCTTACGAGGTGAGTTGGGGGCTAGAGTATTCTGGTTGCAATTGTGTGTGGCCCCTTTGCGGCCCAGGGGGCTAAGGGGAAGAAGAGTACCCCTAGAATTGATTCAGAGGTACTAGTGAAGTCCATCGATTAACAAGCAACCAAGACCAAGGACATGACACAAGATCCACATTGGAGATCGACATCAGTATTAGAGGTCATTGGTCCTGATATTTATTTGTTATTGATTAGAACTTCATGTAATTAGAAGAAAGATTTCAATTTTTCATTTGTATTCAAGTAATCTTGATGTATTCAATTGCGCATGGAATGATTGTATATTATTTCAAATGCATTCACTCTACTATTCAAATTTGGTTTATTGTCATGTCGGATAAACGGTCAATATATTTTATGGGTTTTCAATTATGATTTTCTGAGGATTTATTGGGGGGAATCTTGGTTAAAATATCTAGGGTTCTCTACCAGTAATCTCAGCTCTGAATTTATGGAAAACGTATTGTCACCGCCAAATTGATCCAAATTACTAATTCATAATTTCTTATGCTTCAAGATAGTTGCAATTCTGGAATTTACCTTGAATTACTAAAATTCTGAGTATGTGATCCGTGGTGATTGTCTCATTGTTAATTGCTTCAAAGTTTGAAATTTTATTTCACTGTTAAATGAATGGAAGTCTCAAATTCGAGTTCGTTGAAGACTGCCACTAATCCATAGTATATTATCCTTATGTCTATCTGGTTTAACCTTCGATTCGAGTTATGGATAGTTCCTTTAGCATGTTTAGGAAATGAGACTCGCATTCTCACTGCAAGTATTTGTAATTGGGATCTACTGAATGAATCCCTGCATATTTCAACCTCCTTGTAAATGATAGTGCCTTCACAAGTTCTGGAGATTTTATTTGTGGATCGCCGGAACATTTCCTCATATACTAGGAAGTGATCTCTTTGAACGTTTCTTGGGAATGCAACCATCCTTTTTAAAAAAAAACTCATGATGATGCACGATCCCTTTCCTTACCAAATTCTCCCTTTCATTTGGATTTTTACTTTGAAATTATGGATTCCATGGGTCCATTCCTTGGTGCCTTGAGCGTTGAGAGTGATGCTTATTGGCACGTGGGCATTGGATCTCCCTTTCACCAGTGATGTAAGTATTGTCTCTCTTTCCATTGGTTGAATATGCCTTCCTGAGAAAACATTTCCTTTGAGAAATTACCAGCGATTGAATATGCCTCCCTGTCACATGGTGGAAACTGGAACCCTTATAAGAAAAGTGAACCTGTATTCATCGGGGCAGGTGAACTCATTGATCATTAAAATTTTGCGTGGATTGATGGGTGGTAGTGATAGAAAATGTCCATCACATAATCTCCCTTGATTCACACTGTGTTGTTACTCTCATGGTTTTAGAGGACTGAGATCTAGAACCTGTGTTGAATTGGGCTTGGATTTTGCACGGGTCTCACATCTTAGCCAAGACCAATCGGTGGGTACCAACCTCTGCATTTTAGATTCATTGGGAAACAGTCACTTGAATTCCAATTGTTGTTGAATTTCTAAATCCAATATACATGTATGTGTTGAGATTACATTTAAAGGTATCTCCTTAAATGAATGGGTCTGGTTGTTTCCATTCAATGGTGGTTCTTAGATTAAATCACCACCCTCCCTTTTTGGATGGTCATTACATTCATTTGTTTTTTCCATGTCATTGGCATTTTTGAGTTTCCAAACAAATTTACTCCATGCAAGAAGCCTTCACACCTTTAAAATAAAACTTGCTATATTCACCGAAGTCCACATGTCACATTTTAGTCTAGTATGAAAGGAGAGTGGTATTCTGATAAATCCTTCATTGGTTATGGTGATGGAACCCTTATTTGTTGTTACAATTTTTCTTGGTTCATTTATATGGAAGGTAAAACCGTTGATTGCTTCATTAATTGATCTTTATGATTTGACTCCCCTCCACTTTTGAATGGTTATGTAGGTGACCTAAGATTCTTTTTCTTAGCTTAAAGTAATTGATCCTTAAATCTTCTTAAGGGATTTTGTTATGCAAAATTTTGTTACCATGATGGTATGTTTTATTGACAACATAAATAGGGTGAATTATGTAATAACTCCTACCAATGTGTATTTAGATTGAGAGGATTATCTTCACTTATCCTTACCTATACCTAAGTTGGGATATCATAATCTTGTTGGAAATAACTAGTTTAGTACCTTCCAAAAGAGACTATTCATATTCTCTTAGTTATCTTATAGTTAGTGAGAATATTTATTTAAGTAAGTGAACCCTTCATTATTTATTTTAGGGGACATAAAATACATGGATATGCACGCAATATCTAGATGGCACCTACTAATTAGAAGTATAGAATCTTAAGTTTTAGTTGATAAGTTTATTTAATATGATTATGTATTGTCGATGCCCTATAATTGAAGTTTATGGTAACATTGGTAGAAGTACCTTATATTGCAGAGTAATGGAATCTAAYTATAGTTCTAGTGATGAAGGATTTGACTTAGGTTGTGAAATTGTCCTTGATTATATGAGAAATGGATTTTGGGTTATAAATTTTACTTATGATAGTTATGGTTCAAGTTGAAGTTTGATTTGCCAAATTTACCCGTTCCTACTAGGATGGAGTTACAGATAATAGATCGTACTATGTTAATTTGTTCGGTTCTTGAGCAAGAGATTATTTCTATAATTATTGATGTTAAATTCTAGGAGTGATGGAATTTTCTGATGGTCAAATATAGTATTGATTTCAATGTATGATGGGATTACTGGGATATAGATACCTCCTTGTTTCTCATAACATTTGCCAGCCCTGAGACCTTAATTGGTCAAAATCAATTGGATCCTGGGCTTGAGCGATGCTTATGTGTCCTAGAGGTCCTAACCTTCCAGGGTAGATTGGGTGGGTAGTCATTTTAATATTCATTATCTGATTGATGTGTTGATGTGTCATTATCCTTTTTCTTGATGTGTTGAATGCGTCTTTATTGTTTTCAATGATGAGTAGTTGGTAATGATTTTACTTATGATGTCGTTGATTTTGCGTTGCTATGATTTATATTTTTGACGTTAATTTCCTAATTTAAATTTTTTTTTTCACCTTTTATGCTTCTCTTTCCTATTCGTAACATAGGGGTTGTTACATATGGTATCAAAGTGGGTTCAACTCTGCGACTGTGGATCATCACGTGCCTTCTATAGTAATAAAACCTTGATTAATATCATATCGCTAATTAAAATTGAAATTGATAGTGTCGGTAATCCTGGATAGACGACGTCATGGATTAGACGACGTGGTGCTAGGGGAAGAGGTGTGACACCTCCCGTAGCATCCACACTAGAGGGGTCTAACCCCCAAGGAGAAGAACAAGTCATTAGACATGAGAAGATTGATGTGGGGGATGTGGTTGGGTTGATGATTTCCTTTCAGAGGATGTTAGAGGCCTTGATTAACTGTCTAGGAAGAGATGAGGCCAGGGAGCCTGTACCCCTTGAGGGTCCACAACGCACCCCAACCGGTACTGGTAGCGTTCACAGAGAACTCGAGAAGGTCAATTTTCTCAAGTTCTTGGGTGCCATGGATGGCATAGCCGCCAAGGCATGCTTGGAGAACACGGCGATGTGCTTCGCACTTTGAGACTACACCTCCAACATGAAAGTCTGCATGACAGTATTTTAGCAGAAGGGGAGAGCTCTTCTATGGTGGAAGATGCTTCGTTCACCACTGAACATGGTTGTCGAAGATGTGTCATGGGAACTGTTCGAGGAGCAGTTCTGTGAGAGGTATTTGTTAGAGGAATTCATTGAGCACCAGCTCAATGATTTCAAACCTTGCAATAAGGTGGTCGTACGGTGCCCGAGTATGAGGCCTGTTTCATATAGCTGCTTAGGTATACTCCACATCTGAACATCGAGAAGCTCAAGGTCAACAAGTTTGTGTTTTTCCTTAATGCTAGCATTCTTGCAAAGGTGAGTATCCTAATGCCTTAGACGTTGCACAGTGCAATCCAGAAGGCCCTCAAATCTGAAGAAGTAGTGATCAGCAGGAGTCAGGGTAGGACTCCTACGAGACTGACGGGACAAATGACATCTGGTGCGCAGCAACATCAGATACCAGCTAGACATTTATCAAGGTCTCGAGGTACCCCGAGAGGATCCATGTTGATAACACCATGATGACCAACGACTCAGCAGCGGAATCCCTACAGAGGACCACAACACCAGCAACAACGTTTTCTGCAATAGCAACAGTTTAGTCCTATTCAACAGAATAGACCAGGGTTTCAGGCTAGTGGGCCTACAACTTGTACTTCGGGGACCAGGAGTACTGGATGACAGACCATATGATGGACTTGTGTAGACCCACATTATCATCATGAATATCCCATTGAGAGGGCCAAAGTAGCTAGGCCAGTTGCACACACTACAGTAGGATATTTGGGAAAGGCCCATTGAATTCATGTAGCGGTGATTAAATGCCAAGCCGAGCACCAATCTATTGTGCTCGAGACATCAAGTACCATTGTTGACCAGACCTTTAGTATTTTGATAGGTCTTGGTGCTACAAAGATCTTTATTTCTAGTGCAACACTAAAAATAATTAAGGTAAAGGCAGTCGATCACAACGAGTTTAGTTATGTGGAAATGGCTTCGAGAGCCAAGCATAAGGTTGGAGGAAAAGTTGCAGACTGTATCCTTAACCTAGGATATTTTGTAACGAAGTCCAACCTGTACGTCACAATCTTAGGATCTTATTACATTGTGATAGGTATGGACTAGTTGGAATCGCATGATGTGAGACTCAACTGTTAGATGAAACGATTGAGTTTGACCAATGATGAGGGACAAAGACGAGTGATTGTAGGAAGAAACCAAGGAGTTTCCTTAAGGTTCATTTCTTCCCTAAAACTACGGAAGAGCATGCGCAAAGGATGCAAGCTATATGAAATCCTAGCGCTTAATGACAAGGGTGTGGAAGAAGGATTAGAAAACCTTCCAGTAGTACGAGATTTTACGGACGTGTTCACAGAAGAGTTACCAGGTTTTTTGCCTGAATGAGAGCTAGAATTTACCATCGACTTAAAACCTAGAACTGAAACAATAGAAAGAACGCCTTATCGTATGTCAACGCCTGAGTTACAGGAGTTGAAAATGCAACTAAAGGAGTTGTTGGACCTATGAATTATACGTCGAAGTGTTTCACCTTGGGGTGAGCTTGTTATTTTCACAAGGAATAAGGATGGGTCGTGGAGACTTTGTATTGACTACCATCAATTGAACAAGGAAATGATCAAGAACTAGTATCCATTGCCAAGAATAGACAATTTTTTTGACCAAATGAAAGGCATGACAATGTTTTTAAAGATTGACTTGAGATCAAGATATCACTAGTTACGGATCAAGGAGGAAGACATTCCTAAAATTGCATTCAAGACGAGGTTCGGGCATTACAAATTTACCATTTTACCATTTGGACTAACAAACTCCCTAGGGGTATTCATGAGCTTGATGGATGGGGTGTTCCACAAATACTTAGACACATTTGTTCAAGTATTCATTGACGACATTTTGATATATTATTGAGTGATGGAATTGTTGGAAGATTGGTTGTTGTCATTGATGTCAACCCTAGTCATGGGTTTTGGACCAGAAGATTGATGAAGTTATTTGGACATGAAGGAAAATGAAAATGAAGACACAACACCCATGGATGGATAGTATACATCATGCTCTTTCCGGTGGTATGTGGCACGTCACATGGATCCTCATGGTTGAGGAGAAATGAATTTTTGAAGATGACAAAGTGAATTGTACATGTAGGCCCTGAAGACAATTAAAGAAAAGAATTACAAAATAAGAAAGTGTCAGGTCG
>JASDQU010241575.1:0-16029 GCA_032191745.1 Picea mariana
CATCTTCTTTCATCTTCATCTGTTCAAACTGTACTCTGTAGGTTTGAAGCTTGGCATCCTTTACCTTCTCATTACCTTCATAACTGCTAATGAGTTTGTCCCACATTTCTTTGGCAGTTCCTAGGTGCACAACTTTTACGAATTCTGCTTCTGGAAGCCCACTCAAGATAACATTCATAGCCTTAGCGTTGAAGATAAATTCTAGCTTGTCATCCTTATTAGCTAGTACAAGTGGCTTTACATAACCAATATCTACCACATCCCAGACATCTGCACCTAAAACCATTATGTATGTTCTCATTCTAACTTTCCAGAAGGAAAATTTTGTTCCATTGAAAAGAGGGGCCTTATTAGTTGAATTTCCTTCATGGCTTGACATGTTTAGGCTCTAGGATATACCCTTAGATAAAAGGGGCCGGCTCCGATACCAATTGTTGGATAACTGAGAGGGGGGGGGGGGGAATCAGTTGTTACCAAGCTTAAACAATTATGATTATTTTAAACTCTTTGAAGAGCACTAAATGACAATCACAATAATGCAGGGAAGTAAACAATATAACATTCAACATCATTCACACATATGAGATACACAGAGACATATATTTCCTAAGGAAACCCATAAAGGGTAAAAACCTCTTCTTCTTTATATGATAAGTAATCTTTACATTTTGTACATTATCATACTTATGAGCACCAACTCATAATGAGGCTACAATCTCTGTTTTGCAAGCTGCTACTTGCTAAGAACACCAACTCTCTAGATTCTCTAACACCCACTAGAAGGAAGCACCAACTCCCTGGTTTCTCTAGCACCCACTAGAGGGAAGAACGAACTCCCTAAGAGTTCCAACACCAACTGGATGGAAGCACCAACTTCCAGTTACACATGCACCGACTTGTATATCAGAGAACCAATGTTCTCCCTTGCACCACCTTGCCACCCTGGTTTTTCTGGATGCAACCAGATGGAAGCTACAACTCCCCGTGTTTAAGCACCCACTTGAACCTCTTAGGAAAACAGTCCTCCCTAGCACCTCCCTACCACCCTGAAATATAAAGTTTGCTATATATAAATTTATCACAGTGATACAGTATTTATCAATGGCTTACCGGTCTCATCACTGTTCTGCTACACTACTCTGCTCTACCTACATCAGTGTCTTCCTACACTCCCTCCTTGCACTTTCTGTTCTTCTGCCTTTTATGCTCTGTGCACCATGTCCATGCAATGCACCATTCATATTCTCTGTATTTCAGCTGCTGCACATTGCTCCTTCTACACGCCTGAATCACTCTCAACAATAGCCCCCCTCTTCTTTGTTCTGCATTCTTATAGTCTCTGTGCACCTTGTGCATGCAATATGCACAATGCTTCTGCATGCTCTGCACCCCATGTCGAGTGCTCTGCCTGATCATCATGGAAAATCTTCAACTTCTCTAGTGGTTAAACCCATGCGTCCATCATCACTGGGTGTTATACCGAGATTCCTTAGCCTCTCCAGTAGTCGAGACTCTTTGTCTTCTCTGTCACAGTCGAGCTCATCCTCTCTGTTGTAGTTACAGGCTTCAACGCTCTTCCATCTGTCAATTGCCTCTATGAACAGTCTTCATTCCATTGGTAGATTCCTTGAAACTCTTCAGCTCCTCTGGCAATCACCCTGAAGTCTCTTCCCGTCTTCTAACAGAAACCATCAATCATATCTCGCAGTTACACTATGAACCTCCAAGAAAACACATCAGCAACTGAATCGTAATTGATCGATTAACTGTGAAGAGAAACAATAGCCCTTCGATTATATTTTTGATTAACCTGCACCATTGGATCATAAATTATGGGTCTCACGCTTATTTCTCCATTTCACAATTCGAAATTTCGACATTTCGGCATTCCTGTGGTGAAGTGTTTCGACACTCCAACTCCCAGTATCAGAAACCTACACCAAAAGGTGTTTTTCATATTTCATCATTCCGACATTCCTTGTGATGAAGTGTTTCGACACTCTAACTCCCGGTATCTGAAACCTACACCAAAAGGTGTTTTTCGCATTTCTGCATTCCTTTGGTGAAGTGTTTCAACACTCCAACTTTCGGTATCCGAAACCTACACCAAAAGGTGTTTTTCACATTTCCTCATTTCAACATTTCGACATTCCTGCAGTGAAGTGATTCGACACTTCAACTCCTGGTATCCGAAACCTACACCAAAAGGTGTTTTTCGCATTTCTGCATTTCGACATTCCGACTTTCCTTGTGATGAGATATCTTGACGCTCCATGTCGCAATCCCCGAAATGATATGAAGGTATTTTGACGTTTTGCATTTCGCGACTTTGGGACTCCTGTGATGAAGAGTCTTGACTCTTGACTCCTCCAACTCCCGGTATCCGAAACTCTGGTTGATGTGCCTGTTTCGGGATTTCGGCATTTCTCATTTCGCAACTTCAGGACTCTTGTGATGAAGAGTCTCGACTCTTGACTCCTCCAACTCCCGGTATCCAAAACTCCGGTTGATGTGCTTGTTTTGGGATTTCGACGTTTCGCATTTCGCAAGTTCCTGCCGTGAGTTTCTTCCTTGACTCCTCCAGATCCCGGTATTCGAAACTCTGAAATGGAGTTTATGCTTCTCATATTGCCATGCAATCATCGTTGCACTGTTGGTCTTGCCACTTTCTCTTGTTCGTCATCGTCGGGCTGAGCTTGTCATCAATGACAACTAAATACTCTGCCTTCTGTCTTCTTGTTCTTGCCATCAAATGAACAAGCACACTCTTGCACTCTGCGTGCACCTCTGCACTATCTCTTCTGGTCTTCACGAGCTTGCTTTGCTGCGTCTCCCCAAAATACTTCTGGTGCCGGCCTGACACATTATACCTGTACTCAAGCCATCATCGCTGTTGTACTTGCCATCAATGACAAGCATATGATGCCTGTAAAACATGCCAACAAGGTTGTCCAAATCAATCATATTTCTACAAAAACTTGTTCTCCTGCTCTGTCCCAAATCTAATGCGTAGTAACCTTTTTCACTGAAATCAATTATTAATCTTCTCCTTATGTGTTCCCCACCAACGGGAAGGTGTAGCTTTCAAAGCAATATCTAATACCGGTAATCTATGATTTTCTACTACTTTTGATTCAAAATTCAGTAAAAATTCTTCTAAGTCATTCAAACCATAAAAAAGTAGGAGGATCTCTTACCTCTAAACCAATCCATATTTGTGTGTGCGTCATTCTGGCACTTGGTGGATAATTCATGTAGTCGCTCCGACTCGCTACAACCAATTCTCTAGTCCCGTGTCAGATTCTGAAGCATAAGAACTAATACTCCTCCAACTTAGCATTACATATGTAGTTGGGTTGATGTAAACCTCTTCGCATGTAGTAGTTATGTGCAACTAAGTTACATCTTCTGTAATAAAGATTTCTGCTACAGGTTCCACATACCCTCCTCCTTCTGAGGGATCCAATGGCGCAATAAATTTGTATTATCCAGATTCAAATATCATCTTCCTTGTCTTCAAATTGATAATAGTCCGGTTATCAAAATCCCAATCTAGACCCAACAATGTTGGATATGGCGAAGTATTATCTACTATGTCAATGAATTCAAAATGTGCCATGGTGCACACTCCATCTAGATCTACTAGTATCCCTTTCAATCTACCAATTGAGACCACTCTATGTTGATTTTCTAACTTAAACTGGATAGGTGAGAATCCCAATTGAGGTTCTCCCATATCTTCCCTTGTCTTTTTAGAAAAAATATTGACTTCAGACCATAAGTCTAGTATGATATCACCAATATTGAAATATCCAATGTTTGCATTCAACCTAGATTATCTACTTGTTCTTCTCTTCTAACGAACCTGATTGAACCTCTTGGGTTCTAATTTAATTTCTTCTCCACAATTACACTTCTCTAAAAAACATTGTAATATTTGTAAAGAACTTTTGTGATTCAACAACTTCACACAAGACCCCCAAAAAATTCTCATATTACTTACTTGTTCTGATGGTTTTTCTCTGTTAGTCTGATCAAATAATGGAGGCATGTCATACACTGTTATATCATCTATTATCTTTGTTCCTAAAGTTTATGCAATATTTTATTTCAAAATCTCTTGTTTAGCTTCTTTGAATGTCTCTTTCTCTTTGTGCACATTGAACTTCTATTCAAGTGTTGTGTTCTTCCTGACCCACTGGTACTGATCCTAATCCTTCTTTTCTACATATTCTCTTGTCTTGTTTCCACCTCTAGTGTTGTTCCAGAGTTTATACTTAAGGCTTGAAAGTATAAAGTCTAGGCATCCAAAGAGGGTGTATGCCATAAAGAAAGGAATAACAACTCTTAAGGG
The DNA here is from genome assembly GCA_032191745.1 of Picea mariana. NCBI lineage: Eukaryota > Viridiplantae > Streptophyta > Pinopsida > Pinales > Pinaceae > Picea > Picea mariana. The sequence goes on from JASDQU010241575.1 coordinate 4,355, forward strand.
GCAAAGGAGCTATGGTTGGTTCTAGAGTTGTCTTTGTCTAGCTTCCAATTGTTCCTGGATGCTAATATCCTATTCAATGACTGCCCATGAACATTCAAGTTCAACCCGAGTGGTAGAAATTTTTAAGATGGTGTTAAGAAGAGTTAAAGCAATACTGGTCTGGTTTGTGAGACCGGGTTCGATATTGGGCTGTCTCGCAACAGGTACTGTCATAGAGGAAAAAGAGTTTTAAAGATTGTTTTTTTTTAGGTTGTTGTTTCGATTTTAGATTATGCAAGAAAAATTTCCAAGTTTTGAATTAATAGTATAACAGAATCAAAGGTTGTTTCCCATATTTGAGCTAAACTGAGAACCGTGCATGAAATAAAGAAAACATAAAGCTGTAAACAATGTGAGGAATCAATCAAGGAAGAATCCCACTTTGTGACATGAGAAGAAAAAGATAAGAAGAACTTTAATGAAGCATAAGATATAGAAATCTAATTAATCCACAGGTCTTGTACCTGATGATAGTTGATACAGAGGAAAAACTGTAGACAAATTAGATGACAAAAATAATAAATCACCACAACAAAAGTTGTACTAAATTGCAGCTAAGCATTCATAAAAAAATGTATGAGAAATGATATTAAATATGAAATAATCAGAGGGACACATAACTCAAACTTGACGGGATCTGGAGTCTTCGACTTGCATTTGTATTAATTCTGGCAAATGAAAAATTTCTCTTTGATACAATCGGCCAAGGGAAAATCCCTTGGTATCACTTTCAAAATTGTATTTATACAAGAAAATCCTCAACCCTAGACGGTTCATAGTCTCCTAATCTCCTCCATGCTAATGGTTACATAATATACAATTTGAACCTTTTTTCTCGGTCACTTTTTCTTTTCTAACAGTTGGACAAAAACGAGCATACATACGTTATTTCATCATTTCTTTGAAGTGCTTCCTTCGCTCGGCCCAACACACTCGACGCACCTGCCAAGAAACTGTGCCAAAATTCTGGAAGGTTCTATCGTATCCTTTGCTTCAAACAAATACAACTTTCTCTGAATTTGGGGTAGCCTGTCTTCAATATTTACCTTTTCAAACTTTGTCGACTGCAACTGTAGATTTGGATTTATTAGCCACTTATCCATTTGGGTGATATTAAGCTACTTCAATTGTGAGATCTCGAGCTGGGATTCATTCCAAATCTCCTTGATATGCAGTTGACGCCTCACAACATTGATCTCTCGTAATATCCCAGGACAATCACCTTCACCAATGCCCAGTGTTTTTGTATCTAGATGATCACACACTTCTTCACATTCTTTCTTAACTTCTCTTTCCATTTTTCTGCTTTCGGCAATATTTGTCTCCCATGTTTTTAATATGATATCTCCCCTGATCTGTTCTTCTACAATCATCTTTGGGATTGCTAGTACTTCCTCTCTAGCCGAAAACGATACTGCCTTTTGAAAATCAGTGCGAGCTACTGTAGCCTCTTTCTCCTTGAAAGCAATGCTATCCAGCAAGTGGCTTATTTCTAGGAAGTAGTTTTGAACGGTTTCTATCTTAGAAAGCATGTTTTGTTATTCCGATTGTAGTTTCTCATGCACCTCTAGTTCTTGGGCTTGAAATGCCTTTATATTCACAACTTTCCCTTCAATAGACTTCAACTCAACCTGTATTTGTCTCACTAATTCCTCCTGACGAATAACCTGTACTTCACTTATTTGCATCTACTTGTTTTCTTCATCTAAACTAGATTTCAACAATTGCATTTTCTGTTTGTCAACAGTCCTGGCATTTTCAAGTCTTTGATTTGCCTCCTCTCGAATATTATTTTCTGTGTGCCTTATTTGGTCCTGCAATTGAGCTATAATTTGATTTTTCTGCTTCAACCTTGTCTTTAGAGAGTCAACTGAGAATAAATTGGCAGTTTCCAAAGCTCCCATAGAGCCTGCTACTTCTGTGGCGAAGTCTTCCTCTTCTAGGTTTTGCCCATCTATGAGCACTTTGTGTTTCTTCACCATTGTGCCTTCTCTCAGATGCATTTTATGTTTTAATACCGCCTTCCTCTGCTTACTGAAAAAGTAGTCAGAGGAGGGTATCTCTTCTCTAGAGATAGGAGTAAGGTCACTTGCATATATGACTTGCAGATGGGGGTTCCCAAAAGTTGACTGTATAGGAGTTAATGATGCAATAGGGCTACCCAATTCTGTAGATTGATTTTCTCCCGTTGTTTTGGGGATATCAACAGGAATAATCGATGATGAAGGTGGAATCATTTGACTTGAATTTAAAGTAGTCTCGGATTTAGAACTTGTTTCAGACCCTGGATTCTTTGATTGTGAAGTTTCTGCCTTTTGTGAAGACGCTTCAGTCTTCTTTGGATTTTCTTCTGCAGTCTCTTTATCATGAGCCTCTGATCCGAAACTTGGGGGAGTATTTCCTTGAGATGGGGGAGGGGTTGTTGATTCTCCCTGTAGTATCTTCGGAAAACCACTTCGTCTGTGCTTCTGGAAAGTCAGAAAGATGGTCTGTAGGTCGGGTGATAATGCCTGAACTCTGTCTAATATTTCCTCATAGGTTCTGGCTCCCTTGAACATTTCATCGCAAGAAGAAGCTTCATGTTCATACATCTTCATATTGCAGTGAGTAAGATGATTTCCTACAATTTGATAAGGTTCATGCTTTCTGATTTCAATATCTACCAATTTGATGTCTTCGAATGCTGTAGCTTCAACCTTGGAATGACCAAAGTTAAGCAGTGAACACTTCCCAATCTGTATAGGAAAAAGCGACCATAACTTCTTCTAAGATGCTTTCAATTCAGTGCCGATGCCAGCTATTATTATTTGGTGGGCCACCTCCCAGCACACCAGTCTATCGGGGAGGAATTTCGGAAGTGTGTGAGGAGGAATCGAGCACCCGAAAACCATGACATAGGAAAAACCCTCTTCAATAAACCAATCTACAATCGCCCTGAGATTTCCCATGATTTTCTATGAAATACGAGGGGGTGCATAGCCATACAAAATTTGGTGCAGAGGTATCACTACGTAGTGGCATATTTCGTAAAAGACATCTTTAAGATTTTCCTCCCATAGCTTAGAATGATAAACATGAATGGGCTCCGCACAGGCTGGGTTCTAGCTCCAACTCATCAAAGGGAATGGAGTCATGTAATAAACCACATCCATAATATAGGAAGACATGTAAAAAGATGCAAATCAACCTTTCAATTTCACTGTTTGGTACTATACAACCTCACTGGCTAAATTATCTGATAAAATTTTACCCCAGTTGAAACTGTAACCCTCGGCTACTTCGTGCATAAGTGGCACCCATTCTGCAGGGAAATGGGTAGGGTTTTCCCTCCCGAAGAGTCTACATAGCATCAAGGCTATATAAACCATGTATTCGTTTAACGAAGCTGTGGCATAGATGCCATGGGTATCGGATCTAAATCTTGCTGGAATTCCCCACCAGGCTTTGATTATATTTGGATATGTTTGATCGAATTCTGTGCACTCCTTTCTTTGAAATTTCGCTATGAATTTGGCATTATAAATGTATTTAGAAGTAGGGGTTAGTTTGTACATTACTTGGATGTGCTTGGGTCTAAACGAGCCGATGATGACCCCTTGGCTGTTTTGAATACTCCTTGTCAGAGCATCGGTTTTCTCTTGAGCCCAACATACCATGTCATTATACGGCATGAGTCTCGGCCCTTTGGCTATTTTGTGCAACTCATACTCTGCTATGTCTCTGAGTTTATTTTCAGTGCTTTCATTCCCGAAATCGTCAGGGAAATTCCTAATCTCATGGTCCAAGTTCTCAAAAATATGCCTCCAAGATTTGATTGTGTCCACAACATGTGGCGTAGTGTCTGTTACCACATCTGCATCCAGATTTGAGCTTCCACCTGCTTCTTCACTCTTCTTATCACTTTTCTGGGTGCCATGGTGTCTGTGCTAAATGAAAACCTGTTGTAGAGAAGAAATGCGTGAGTTCTTTTGAATATAACTCGCTCCTAGTCTGAAAGTAGGAATGAAATTTGAACTAACAAACCTTTATTTACCTTTAGCTTGTGTTAAATTTATCGTACCGATACAGGCGATAAAAATTAAATGGTTTGATGGAGATGGTACGCCTGGAGATACGCACTCTATGTTCAAAATATCTTCATTAATCCATTATAGATACTGCCACATATCAACAATTCAAAACTGGGATTTCAAAAGGAATGTCATCAAGAACTCGCGAATGGAGAAACGCAAAAAGTTATTTAACAATCCTTAATGCTTGTTTTAAAATTAGGCTAATTACATTTAAGTGCTTAATTCTTTTGGGATTTCGTGTTTCGGAGTTTCGAGCATTGTGTCTCCAAGAGGTATGACACAAGTAAATCCCGAATCATGAAACCGCGACGAAATTTATTTAGGTGCTAACTGCTTGTTTTAACCCTTTAATTAATCGCGATTAGAGCTTAATCTTTACTTTTTGTGGACTGGAGTATCAGGACTCAGACGACTCTTAACGCAAGAAATCCTAAATTGCGAAATCACGATGGGATTTATTATCATTAAACCTTCTTATTTCTTAATAAACATAGGCTCCATCAAGGGATCTCGTCTCCTTGCGGGATGAGAAGAACAATAGACCACATGCCTTTATTGGGAAAATGGAGTCATTAGTTTATTTCTGCAAGAACTTGTTCAAGAAGAGGGTGTAGGGGAAAAGGGGGGTTTTATCTTTATCTTTGAAAGCTTTCGAAACCCAATCACTATTTAATCTCACTTTTAGTCCATTTGACTTCCTCTTTCCTGATACTGATTTGTGGTCTGCTTAAGATAACCCAAACAACCTTAGGAATTTTAACAAGTTTTGTTGATCTTGCTTGCCTCAAGGTGAAGTAATTTTAATGTTTTTGAACAGGGAGACTTGCGCGAAATTGGGATCTAGATCGAACTTCAAAGAAAACTAATTTACCAGAGTACAATATGGTTCATGTATAACAACCTTACATATATCTTAGACATTGCTTCACTGCCAGCGAGCCTGTTCAGTACCCCGGTGAAGTTATCTGATTCCCTTTATTGAATTTCCTTTCTCCACTTCAAATTGTAACTTTGCATTTAAATGCTAAGATGAGGGCAATCATTTTATGAATTTCCTTTCATCATCTCTTTTTGGACTAGATGGGGGCAATCAATTTTTCAATTTCCTTTCACCATCCATCTTATACTTTCTTTGACATGAAGTGGGGGCAATCAATTAGTATAAATTATACCAGGGGGGATATCTACGTATAATTTTACAACAGAGGTCCGTCAACTCATTTTGATTACTCTGGATCAGTTTCTTTTCGGCCTTCAAAACATCATTAGTTTGTAAGAAAACTTATGGGGGAAATTTATTTCCAGGGACCTTCTTTTGAGCAAGACTAATTTTTTTTAGAACCGGTTAAAAGAACTAAGAGATTCAAGATTAGCCTACACACATCTTTTCTCAGTAAGAGTTTGAAAAATCGCAAGGACTGGCCTTTCTTCTAAAGAATCGTTTGTCGGCTTTCATAGCTAAAGTGTAACCTTTCCTTCCTCTGTGGAAATCATGGGAAGGCATCTGGGGTCAGGGGGAAGGTACCACAGATTGGGACAAGAGGATAGAGAAGGCTTTGGATTTAATAAACCTAGTTGTGACAATGCAATCCTGACTCTTGGAACCCTTTTGGAGGTCACTTTACTTATCCTGTTTATTTTATTTATTTTTATCTTATCCAGGGGAATCCTTTATGATCCTTAGAAAAATTTCTCTCTTTTGATGATACCTCGGGCGAAAATGTTCATACTCACGAGACCGTTATTGCACCTGGGTGATATTCGCTTGACACCTAAACACTTCGGAAATTCATACCTTAGTCTTACCACTTTGTTCTCATCTTAGTAAATTGATTTTTTTTTATCACATGTTTCAAGCAAATCAATTTCCTGATATAGGACCATCCGTTTTCTTCTTTTTGATGTTTGGGCTATAGACCAGAATCCTGCAAGAAGACAACCTGAAAAGCGTCAGGGTTTCAAAATTGATAGAATTCAATGTGAAAAGCGTCTGGGTTTTAAGATTGATAGAATTCAATGTGTTGAATATTTTATATCTCTATTTCTAGAAGATCACTAACCTGTTTTATTTGTGGTGAAAGTAAAACTTACCGAAAAACTATAAAACCAAAAAAAACAAATCGATATATACAATGGAGTTTTGGAAATCGTTTATTGCATATAGTGCTTCAGATAGCACCCGTTGATAGGGGCACTGATGATTTTTCCGTCCAAGTTTTATAACATAAATGAGTTCTTCCCTTCAGAAACTGAGACTTTGAATGGTCCATACCAAATATGATCAAATTTTCCATGTTTTGTTGAGTCTTCCCTCCTAACATCCCATTTCAAAACCAAATCGCCAGGGAGGAATTCCCTTTCTTTAGCCTTATGATCAAATAGTTCTTTCATGTTGTCTTGATATTTTTGCAGCCTTTCGTCAACCTCATCCCTATTCCACTGAACTTCAATTAGTTGATTTATTCTTCTTGTGACATGGTTTGGTTCTTATTTTTCATCTTGCCAAAGCTTCATCACAGGTTGAGCCAGGTTTATGGGTAATATGACATCAGTCCCGTATACCATTTAGAATGGAGAAGTGCCAATCGATTTCTTGGTGCATATCCGGTTTTCCCACAGGGCGTATTTCAAATGCAGATGCCAAGATTTTTTTATTTTCGTTCAACACCTTTTTAATTATGGTAATTAAGCTTTTATTTGATGACTTTGCTAGCCTGTTGCTTTGGGGGTAGTATGCCGTGGAGTGACCCAATACAATATTGTACTTTTTGAAAAAACTAATCATTGCCATAGATTTGAATGCATGGGCATTATCTGTAACTATCTTTCGGGGACATCCAAATCTAGATAATATGTTTTCTTCCAGGAAGTCTATCACCACTGAATCTGTGGCTTTTCTAGTTGGAATAGCTTCTACCCATTTGGTGAAATAATATGTAGCGATCATGATCCATTTGTGTTGCGTGCTAGAATGTGGATTAATCTCACCTATAAAATCCAACCCCCATTGTTGGAACAAAGCTTCTGTTTTAACCAGGACGAGAGGTAGTGCTGGGAGTTTCTGCTTGCCTACAAATAATTGGCATGAATCATAGGCTCTAACTTTGGCATTTACATCTGTGAACAATTTAGGCCAATAATACTCCTCTCTTAGGATTTTATAAGCCATTGCTCTCCACACATGATGCCCTCCACACACCCCTTTGTGGAATTCATTTATGAATTTTTCGGTCTCCGATTCGACTAGGAAAACCAATAGAAAACCGAGAGGGTCTTTCCAATACAATTGGCTTTCTGAAATACAATACTTCACCGCATGCAGTTTCAACGTTCTAGCTTTGGATGTAGTCATATAACTCAGGCATTTCAAAGTTAGAAGATATGATACTATATCTTTGTACCACACCGAAGTTGTAAACTTTTCTTCTATACTGGTTGTATCTATTTGGTCGTCGAGCTCATCCATATCCATACATCCTTCATATTCTTGTAGATTATTTATACCGTGCGCTCTGAAATTTGATTCGGCTAGTAGCTTAGCCAAACCTTGTCCTTTTACAAGCTTTGTCGGTTTCACTTCTAAATCAAATTCTTGAATCTTAGCAAGCTATTGACCCCTCTTCTCGTCGCTATCAGGTTGAACCAATATATCCTTAACAGAACTGGGGGGTACATATGCAATTATCTTGGAGTGTAACACGTAGTTTCTGAAAGCCTTTAGTGCCTTCACCATAGCGTATGCTTTCTTTTCCATTATGTCATATTTCAATTCTGCGTCTCTGAGGATTTTACTAAAGAATGCTATTGGTTGCTCTAAACCTTCTTCGTTCTTTTATAGGAGCATCACTGCGATTGTGTGTTCGGATGCAAATGAGAAGATAAAAAATTCCTTGAGATAATCCGGGCTTGCCAGTACAGGTGCTTCACCTATAATTTTCTTGATGTGTGCAAACGATGCTTTAGCTTCGGCCATCCATTTAACTTCGTTGTTCTTCTTGAGAATATCTATAATCAATTTCACAATTTCAGCAAAGTTCGGAATAAATCTTCTCAAAAAAATTATTTTCCCTAAAAATGACTGGATTTATTTTACATTTCTAGGAATATTTATAGTGTGAATAGCCTCGACCCTTTTAGGATCAATTTTAATTCCGTCCTGAGATACAGTATGGCCCAAGAGTTTACCTTCTTGCATTGCAAAGTGACACTTCTTGGGATTTAAAGACAAACCAAATTTGCGACATTTCTCGAACATTTGCTTGAGATGTATAAGATGATCTTCATCAGATTTAGAAAAAACGGTCAGATCATCAAGATAAATAACCATGAATTTATCTCTTTCACCGACGAAGGCAATATCCATAGCCCACTGAAAGGTAGCACCTGCATTCATTAAACCAAAAGGAATTTTATCATACATAAATGTACCCCAAGGGGTGGTGAAGGCTATTTTTTCTTTATCGTCTTCGTTGACAGATGATTGGGTAGCGGGTAATTGTCTTTAAGAGATGATTTATTTAGATTTCTAAAATCTACACACAGTCTGATTTCTATGTTCTTCTTCCTGATTGGGACTAAGTTGGCTACCCACTCAGAGTACTTGAGTGGTACAATTATTTTGGCATCCAGGAGTTTCTTTACTTCCCTTTCGACCACCGAAAATAATATGGGATTTATTTGCCTGAGCTTCTGTCTAAAAGGCTTAATGCCTAGCTTTAAGGGAATCTTGTGTTCAATCACCGTGGTGTCATAAGTTCTCATCTCATCATAAGACTAAGCAAAAACGTCTTTATATTTCTCAAGTAAATCCGCATATCTACCTTTCATCTTGGGAGGAAGATATTTTGATATTTTTACTATTCTAGGCTCTTCTTTGGTGCCTATATCGCAATCTTTGACTTCCTCCGGTTGAGTCTGCAATGTAGATTTCAATGGTATATCATTATGGTCAAATAATATTTCTAAGGGAATTAGACCTTTAGGGATTTGGTTATTTTTTAGTACCAACAAGTGATGATCCATTATCTTGTCTTGGAACTCTTGAGGATATTCCCCCTCTTCCATAATCCAAGTATGGTCATTCTGGTTCTCTTGGTCGATGTGTTCTTCGGCGAATTCTTCCACCATTTCGAGGAATTTTCTTATCTGTTCATCATCTTCGAAGACCTTTTAGTGTTGTATATTGTTTGGTATGGAAGATCGGTGCCTCATCTCTATGTGATACTTAAGTTTTAAATCTGCAGGGGGTGCAAAAGTTGAGGCTTCTTTGGCTAAAGAATCAGCTTGTGTATTTTCTGTACGGGGAATATAATGGACATTAATTGATGAGAAATTTTTTTCCATTAAATCCCAGACGCAGTTTCTATAAGATCTCAATCTCGGGTTCTTGGCCTGATACTGCCGATTTACTTGTTTGACAATTAATTCCACATCTCCATAGACTTCCAAGTTTTTTATGTTTAATTTTCTGGCGGCTTCTAATCCCAAAACCAGGGCCTCGTACTCGCACACATTATTTGTGTAGTCTATGTCCCACCGTAGTCTGTAAGAGAAAGGAATGGTAAACCCATATCCAGGTGCTACAAAAAGTACTCCTGCACCTGCTCCTTCACATGACAAATCACCATCGAAATACATTTTCCAGGTTCCGGTACTATATACACTTTCTTTTACCCTTTCTGTTTGATTTTTTTTCTGTGAAATCTTCAGCACATTCATCTATATCGTCATCAATTGATAAAATACAATTTCCAAAATCTTGATCAACAATATAAATAGGGTAATTGTTAGGACTATGTGGATCACTTACTGTGTATGCCAACCGTGTTTTCCGATCTAATCGGGTGAATTGTCCTCCGAAAATGGGAATCGTGGCGTATGTCATGTCTAGCTGAAAGGATCCTTCGAGCTTAGTACCCCAAGACCTGGATAATATCATACCATACTTCAGAGGTATGTCAACAATAACCACATCCATCATAATACTTTTTACTGGGATCTGTGCAAGATTTACTACCAAGTCTTTGATCATGCCTACAATCAAACGAATATAGGTCTCCGTATAGTCTGGTAATTTCAAGGCCAAGTCTATCCATAATGGCCTTGGGCATCATGTTATGCAAGGCTCCATAATCCATGTAGTTATGTAGCAGTCGATCGTGCACATTTAGTGTAATGAAGAAAGGAGTGACGATATCTTTGGACCCTTCATAATGCAGACCTAAAATTATATTAGGCTTATCATATTCCAAATTTATAACGTCATATTGACTTCCCATATCTGAAAAATTCATCATTCTGGTGATTTATTTTTGGTAAACGGGATTCTTGGTCAGTTCAACCAGAGGTATTGGTATTTTAATTTTGTTAATCTCATTTTCTAGACTGAAAACCCCTATAGTTTTTTCGGTTTCTCTGACCGACACTTTGGTCTCCTTCCTTTCCAACTTATTCGTTTGCATTGCTTTGTTTTCAGTTATTTTTACTTCTGACGTCTGTGTTTCAACTGCCTTGGTTTTCCTAGCTCGGATCTCAGCTTGCTTTGTTTTGGTATTTTGTGGATCTACTCCTTTTATTTGGGTGTTTTGTATCTCAGAGTCCTTTGGAGTGGGCTCGTATATTTCACCTCTTGGCAAGATTTTCTTTGGTTGAGTAGTTTCCATGTTTTTATTTTTAGGCCTTAGATTGTACTTATGTTGGATCTCGACCATTATAGTATCGACTATTCCTTGATAGGAAGGATCATCTATATTATTTATGTTGCTATCCTTATTAGACCGTTGTTCAGTGTCTAGAGACCTCTCATAGTCTTCCTTAGTCAAATGGGGTCGTAGACAATCGTCGCCCAAATTGTTCATATCTCCTTCAAGATCCTCAAATTCTTGTATGTCATTCCCTCTTATAAAATTTTCATTTTTTAAAGGGGTTTGAACTTTTTGGTCTTCATTTTTAATTTGTCTTTGTTGTATCTGAGGATTAGGGTTTCTTCTGAAATCTTTCCTAACAAATTGATCTACTTTAGATTGATCTAACTCCATCCTTGAAATTTTATTTGATAGTTCTTTTATTATCCTAGCCATATCATCCATTTTATCATCTGAAGATCTCCCAGATCCCGAGGGTCCCGCTTGTTCCCTAAATCATTTGGTCTCTCTGTTTCTCATTTCCACTTTTGCTTTTAATTTACCAGAAGCCATCATATTTGACTCAATCTCTACAACATCGTCTTGCATTCTGGTAAGTTCGAATGCTCTCCTTTCCCTTAATAATAATGCGAACTCGGGTTCGAAAGCCTCGACGAACGTTACTTTTGCTGTGGGCTAAGAAGGTTTAACTTCAACTGGTATCTTTTTATATAACTTGTTAAATCTTTGGATGAATTCCATAACAGTTTCTAAAATTTTCTTCCTTAAAGCCCCAAACTCAGTTAAATAATATAAGTGATCTTTCCTTTCACCCCATTGTTTGAGAAAAAGAGTTTTCTAACGCATCGTAGGATAATATCGAACCCCTGGACAAACTTCAAAACCAAGTTTTCACCTGTCCTTTTAAAGTTTGAAAAAA
>JASDQU010241575.1:16118-28278 GCA_032191745.1 Picea mariana
TTGCAGTTAAGTCTCCCTCCCCTGTAAACTTAGGTAGGTTTTTCATGTAGTTTTCAAGTAAATCATGAAGGGGTACTGGGAGGACCAGAGGAGCGTATATGGCATCTACTTTAGAAAAAATCCTAGGGGGTGGGGGTGGGCCTTGACCACCCCCTCCTCCTCCTCCGACAGCTGCCATAGATATTCTAGGAGAAGAAACCGGTATGTTATAAAGAGGGTTTTCAAAGATGTACAATGATCCTTTAGCTTCTTCGGGATGAAGCAACAAAGATTCCAAGAACCGTTTATCAGGAGACGAAAAAACTGAAAAAGGAGGGAATGGGATATGGGGACTCGGTTCCTCTGATTTGCAAGAAATGTAAACGGGAGAACCCGCGGGCATGGAATCCGAGTATATAGTATACTCTTTGAGACTTTGTGAGGTCAGGAAATCTAACTGAAGAGTTGGTGGGATATCAATTGACGCGAGCTTTACCGAGGGATTTTCACTTTCGCTTATGCAGGAGGTAGTCGGATGAGTTTCAGACTTAATTTCTGGGAAAATTAAATTCGGGTTTATGGTCTCGGCTTCAACTATCTTAGCCGATGTTTCTCCGGAAAGGGTTTGGGTGGGAACTTCTTGCAAATTTATTGTTTCAAGTGGAATCTTAGCTTTAGGTTGTGTGTACTTAGACTGGTAGGCCGCAATAGTTTTCTTAAGGAAACCTCTTGTTTTTAGTATTTTTTCGGGATCGGAAACAAGCTTGGTCTGCTTATCATCTGGGTTTTGTCTAGTGTTCCTTTGACTGGATGCCATCTTACTTAAATGTGGAGTCTCTAAGTGAATAATAACTCAACCTTTAAAAGGTGTTCATTCTTTCTTCACTATCAAAGAGGGAAACATACAAATTTCGTTTCCTAGGGAAAATAATTTCGTCTCTCCATTCCCCGACAACGACGCCAAAAATATGTTGTTCTAGAGTTTATACTTAAATCTTGAAAGTATAAAGTCTAGGCATCCAAAGAGGGTGTATGACATAAATAAAGGAAGAACAAATCTTAGGGGGCAAAGGAGCTATGGCTGGTTCCAGAGTTGTCTTTGTCTAGCTTCCAATTGTTCCTAGATGCTAATATCATGTTCAATGACTGTCCATGAATGTTCAAGTTCAACCCGGGTGGTAGCAGTTTTTAAGATGGTGTTAAGAAGATTTAAAGCGATACTGGTCTGGTCTGTGAGACCGAGTTCGATATTGGGTTGTCATGCAATATGTATTGTCATAGAGGAAAAAGAGTTTTAAATATTGTTTCTTTTTTAGGTTGTTGTTTCGATTTTAGATTATGCAAGAAAAAGTTCCAAGTTTTGAATTAATAGTATAAAAGAATCAAAGGTCGTTTCCCGTATTTGAGCTAAACTGAAAACCGTGCATGAAATGAAAGAAAACATAAAGCTGTAAACAATGTGAGGCATCAATCAAGGAAGAATCCCACTTTGTGATAGGAGAATAAAAAGATAAGAAGAACTTTAATGAAGCATAAGATATAGAAATCTAAGTAATCCACAGGTCTTGCACCTGCTGATAGCCGATACAGAGAAAAAATTGTAGACAAATTAGATGACTAAAATAATCAATCACCATAGTAGATGTTGTACTAAATTGCAACTAAGCATTCATCAAAGATGTATGAGAAATGATATTAAATATGAAATAATCAAAGGGACACATAACTCAAACTTGACGGGATCTGGATTCTTTGACTTGCATTTGTATTAATTCTGGCAAATGAAAAAATTCTCTCTGATACAATCGACCGAGGAAAAATCCCTTGGTATCACTTTCAAAATTGTATTTATACAAGAAAATACTCAACCCTAGATGGTTGGTAGTCTCCTAATCTCTTCCGTACTAACGGTTACATAATATAGAATTTGAACCATTTTGCTCGGTCACTTTTGTTTTTCTAACAATTGGACAAAAACAAGCATACATGCGTTATTTCATCATTTCTTTGAAGAGCTTCCTTTGCTCGGCCCAACACACTCGACGCACCTGCCAAGAAACTGCACCAAAATTCTGGAAGGTTCTATCGTATCCTTTGCTTCAAACATATACAAATTTCTCTGAATTTGGGGTAGCCTGTCTTCAATCTTTACCTTTTCAAACTTTGTCAACTGCAACTGTAGATTTGGCTTTATTAGCCACTTATCCATTTGAGTGATGTTAAGTTGCTTCAATTGTGAGATCTTGAGTTGGGCTTCATTCCAACTCTCCTTGATATGCAGTTGATGCCTCACAACATTGATCTGTCCTAATAGCCTAGGACAATCACCTTCACCAATGCCCAATGTTTTTGCATCTAGTTGATCAAACACTTCTTCACATTCTTTCTTAACTTCTCTTGCCATTTTCTTTCTTTCGACAATTTTTGTCTCCCATGTTTTTAATATGATATCTCCCCTAATCTGTTCTTCTATAGTCAGCTTTGGGATTGCTGGTACTTCCTCTCTAGCCAAAAATGCTATTGCCTTTTAAAAAGCAACGTGAGCTATTGTAGCCTCTTTCTCCTTGAAAGCAATGTTATCCAGCGAGTGGCTTATTTCTAGGAAGTAATTTTGAACGATTTCTATCTTAGAAAACATGTTTTGTTGTTCTGCTTGTAGTTTCTCATGCACCTCTAGTGCTTGGGCTTGAAATGCCTTTATATTCACAACTTTCCCTTCAATAGACTTCAAATCAGCCTGTAGCCATCTCACTAATTCCTCCTGACAAATAACCTGTACTTGACTTATTTGCATCTGCTTGTTTTCTTCATCTAAACAAGATTTCAACAATTGCATTGCTTGTTTGTCAGCAATCCTACCGTTTTCAACTCTTTGATTTACCTCCTCTCAAATATAATTTTCTGTGTGCCTTATTTGGTCCTGCAACTGAGCTATCATTTGATTTTTCTATTTCAACCTTGTCTTCAGAGAGTCAACTGAGAATAAATTAGCAGTTGCCAAAGCTCCCATAGAGCTTACTACTTCTGTGGTGAAGTCTTCCTCTTCTAGGTTTTGCCCATCTACGAGCACTCTGTGTTTCTTCACCATTGTGCCTTCTCTCAGATGCATTTCTTGTTTTAATACTTCCTTCCTCTTCTTACTAAAAAAGTAGTCAAAGGAGGGTATCTCTTCTCTAGAGATAGGAGTAAGGTAACTTGCATATATGACTTGCAGATTGGGGTTCCCAAAAGTTCACTGTATAGGAGTTAATGATGCAATAGGGATGCCCAATTCTGAAGATTGAGTTTCTCCTGCTGTTTTGGGGATATCAACAAGAATAGTCGATGATGAAGGTGGAATCGTTTGACTCGACTTTGAAGAAGTCTCGGATTTAGAACTTGTTTTAGACCCTGGATTATTTGATTGTGAAGTTTCTGCCTTTTGTGAATATGCTTCAGTCTTCTTTGGATTTTCTTCTGCAGTCTCTTTATCATGAGCCTCTGATCTGAAACCTGAGGGAGTATTTCCTTGAGTTGGGGGAGGGGTTGTTGATTCTCCCTGTAGTATCTTCGACAAACCACTTTTCCTATGCTTCTGGAAAGTCAGAAAGCTAGTCTGTAGGTCAGGTGATAATGCCTGAACTCAGTCTAATATTTCCTCATAGGTTTTGTCTCCCTTGAACATGTCATCACAGGGAGAAGATTCATGTTCATACATCTTCATATTGCAGTGAGTAAGATGATTTCCTACAATTTGATAAGGGTCATGTTTTCCGAGTTCAATATCTACCAATTTGATGTCTTCCAATGCTGGAGCTTCAACCTTGGAATGACCAAATTTAAGCAGTGAACAATTCCCAATCTGTACATGAAAAAGAATCCAGAAATTCTTCTAAGATGATTTTGAATTCAGTGTCAATGCCACCTGTTATTATTTGGTAGGCCACCGCCCTGCACACCAGTCTGTCCGGGAGGAATTTCGGAAGTGCGTGAGGAGGAATCGAGCACCCGAAAACCCTGACATAGGAAAAACCCTCTTCAATAAACCAATCTACGATCTCCCTAATATTTCCCATGATTTTCTCTGAAACACAAGGCCGTACATAGCCATACAAAATTTGGTGTAGAGGTATCACTACGTAGTGGCAGATTTTGTAAAAGACATCTTTAACATTTTCCTCCCATAGCTTAGAATGATAAACATGAATGGGCTCCGCACATGCTGGGTTCCAGCTCCAACTCATCAAAGGGAATGGAGTCATGTAACAAACCACATCCATATTATAGGCATACATGTAAAAAGATGCAAATTAGCCTTTGATTTTGCTGTTTGGTACTCTGCAACCTCACTAGCTAGATTATCCGATAAAATTTTACCCCAGTTGAAACTGTAACCCTCGACTACTTCATGCATAAGTGGCACCCATTCTGTAGGGAAATGGGTAGGTTTTTTCCTCCTAAAGAGTCTACATAGCATCAGGGATATATAAATCATGTATTCGTTTAACGAAGCTGTGGCATAACTGCCATGGGTATCAGTTCTAAATCTTGCTGGAATTCCCCACCAGTCTTTGATTATTTGGATATGTTCGATCGAATTTTGTGCACTCCTTTCTTGGAAATTCCGCTATGAATTCAACATTATAAATGTATTTAGAAGTAGGGGGCAGTTTGTACATTACTTGGATGTGCTTGGGTCTGAACGAGCCAACAATGACCCCTTGGCTGTTTTTAATACTCCTTGTCAGAACATCGGTTTTCTCTAGAGCCCAACATACCATGTCATTATATGACATGAGTCTCGACCATGTGGCTATTTTGTGCAGCTCAAAATCTGCTATGTCTCTGAGTTTATTTTCAGTCCTTTCATTCTCGAAATCGTCGGGGCAATTCCTAATCTCATAGTCCAGGTTCTCAAAAATCTGCCTGCAAGATTTGATTGTGTCCACAGCATGTGGCGTAGTGTCTGATACCACATCTCCATCCAGATTTGAGCATCCACCTGCTTCTTCACTCTTGTTAGGTTCTTTTTTGGGTGCCATGGCATTTGTGCTAAATGAAAACCTGTTGCAGAGAAGAAATGTGTGAGTTCTTTTGAATATAACTCGCTCCTAGTCTGAAAGTAGGAATGAAATTCGAAATAACAGACCTTTATTTACCTTTAGCTTGTCTTAAATTTATCGTACTGATATAGGTGATAAAAATTAAATTCTTTAATGGAGATGGTACGCCTAGAGATACACACTCTATGTTCAAAATATATTCATTAATCCATTATATATACTGCCACATATCGGCGATTCAAAACTGGGATTTCAAAAGGAATGTCATCAAGAACTCCTGAATGGCGAAATGCGAAAAGTTATTTAACAATCCTTAATGCTTGTTTTAAAATTAGATTAATTAAGTTTAAGCTCTTAATTCTTTCGGGATTTCGTGTTTCAGAGTTTCGAGCATCGTGTCTCCAAGAGGTATGACACAAGTAAATCCCGAATCGCGAAACCACGATGAGATTTATTTAGGCGCTAACCGCTTGTTTTAACCCTTTAATTAATCATGATTAGAGTTTAATCCTTACTTTTCGTGGACTGGAGTATCAGGACTCTGACGGCTCTTAACGCAAGAAATCCCGAATCACAAAATCACGATGGGATTTATTATCATTAAACCTTCTTATTTCTTAATAAACATACCATTAGCTTTTAAGAACTTCGCGACTTCGAGAATCGAGGTTTAAGGAGACTCAAGGTCGACTCTTTGATTTCCCAAATTGCGACTGATTAACGATCTGTTAAGTGTGTTTAAAACTTAATTAATCATGATTTAAAAAGTATTTCGTGAAAGCGCGTCAGGACTTGAAAAGCTGTGTAAGTTGAGATGGCCGAAAAAGAACATGCGAAAGGCTTATAAGGATGTTAACACCTTTTTGAGACTTCGGTACCGAGACTTTGGAGTTTCTATCAGAAGGCATACTTCATGAATAGTTGAACCCTGAAACCTGAAAATCCCGAAAGACCTTTTGACCTCTTTTTTAGAACTAAGGGTGGCTCCGTGACCAGAGAAAAAGGAGATTTGGATTTAGAGAAGAAAAATAAACTTTGTTTCAACATATAGTAACTATGTTGATCTTCTTCCCATCCCCTTCTCTATTTCCCACAACAATCCACTGGACGTTCTGATTATTCTGGTTCCTCTTTTCCTGTATCTTCACCAGAAGTGTCAGACACTCGTTCTTATTATGACATTTTGTCTTTCATAATGTACACCAAACATCTTCTCTTTTCTCCTTATATTTATTCTGATTCAACTAAAATGTTAATTTCTTCAGATCTTCTCTCATCTCTTCCACAGTTGGATATGTATGCCTATATTGATTTTCGTCTAACTGCAATGTTTCTTGCAAGGCCTAAGCCTAGGTTTGGAACCTTTGTTGTCTCAAAGGATACTTCAAATATGCCAATAAAGAGTTAACAAATAAATTTCTATGTTGCACATCGGTAATAAGGTACTTCAACTTACCTTTTAGTCTTTTGAACTTCTAGTCCACCTCCTAGACTGATTCTCATGGTTTCTTCTTAATCTCTATCATTTCATTCATGATCTGATCCTGTGAACTTGGTTTCTAAAATTCATTGATTAATTACCTCTTCACCTCTTCTATAGTTGTAGGTTCTTCTGTTGTATTATTTTATGCGAGACCCACGTACCAGTCTAATGCGCAGTCTCTAAATGTGATTGTCAATTGTCCAACCTTTGTATCTTCATTTGTAATCTACTGAGTTGGCCATATCTTCTGACAGATAAACAAATGCTTCTATGGGTCATCTCACTCATGTCCTCATAACTATGGTAACCTAATAGTTGGATCTTGTCCTTCCATTGTGAAGTTTGTTGTAATACCACCTCTGTGTGGTGTAGATACTTGACTACTACTTGTTGAACTTACACTTCTACTTGAGTTTCCACTGGACCCATGTCCTATAAAAATCCTTATACCACTAATCACTTGATGGTTAATTGGATTTTATTCTTCATATGTCTTATTCGCACATGGGGTTATTAGTTCCACACTAATTCATATCTGGAATGGAGAGCCTTCTTCTGCGTTAGACCCCTGACCTCCGGTTTTCCTCTCATATGTGGCGCACAAGATGTCCTCAATATTCCTTGTTGTGTGGATATCCTCTACCTCTTACTCATCACTTTCCAATCCCTCTCACTCGGCTACTTCCCTCTTTTTCTTATTGATCTTATACTGGTAGGGTCATCCGTTGTGCGCCACTCCTACTTTTCTTATTATTTCCCTAGTCTGTTCCTCATCCATCATTATGGGGTCCATTGCTTCCTTCTTCTGGCATCTGTCCAGAGCCCTCTCCATATCTCATATATTCCTTAGTGCTTCCCCTAGATCCCCCTTGCGTTCAAAGTGATTAAGTTGTCTAATTCCATGGTCTTCATGCCGTTATCATGCAATAAGATCTTAATTGACATGTAAAGAGACATAATGTACCTCCCTCTTGGTCCCTTTAAGAAATCCTACTCTGCAACAGTATATGGATTTGTTGTATCGACCGAAAATTCAATAATAAACCCTGCAGTAATATTGTCTAACCAGAAATCCACTACGTGCGTGAATTTATTATTAACCCTTTCCAACCGTGCGATGTTCTTAGCAGTCCACTCTACTAGCCTTATATGATTAGTTGGATGAGTATCCTTCAACCTCAATATCCACTCATGTAATAACTATGGAAAATAACAGAAATATTCCTCATGCAAATTAGTAAACACATACCTCTACAGATACTGGCGCGGTGTATACCTAGATCTTCTATTATCTTTCTATGCGAAATCGAGTTGCTTTGTCTCCAACCATTTTTCAATATCTTGATTTGTATGGTTCCATGGCCTGAACATTCCTTTCTGGCGTTGCATCTCCTTCACCAAATCCATTCCATGTTGTTCTTTCGAGTTCCAGTTGGTAATGGAACCATTTGTTCGATATATGGGTTGACTCAGGTTCTACCTTAGTTCTCCAACACAACCTAGAAACCATCGGCCCTTCTAGTAAACTAGAAGACTACACCACACATAGAGTGCAGAATGCAGTATCACCCGATATGGCTTATGGGTGACTGCAAGATGCATATGTCTGTAGTCATGGAAGGGATTGGGGATGTTCTACTTCTTCTACTTAAGCATGTATTACATCATATACTTCATTATACCCTTCATCTAAATCTAACAGTTATTTCATTCTGCATTATCATTACTGTGTGCTACAAAATATTATTCTATCCATTCATCATTCATTCATAATTACATAAACAAAAAAAAAATCATTCAAACATATCACGACTCATGATTTTACTGTGGTTCACCCCACTTGGGCTACGCCCACAAAAATATCTTGCTTCTTATTATTCTTGTTCATAAAAAATGTCATGCGTTGTGCGCATTACATCATGGTTTTAGTACTGGTGAGGCTGACCAACGTTGCACCAAGCTCCACATCTTGTGACCTAACCCTCAGTTACATCTCAAAACTGACTCCATCTGAGCTCTGCAACTCTCAACTATTTCTATTACAAAAGTGGGTAAAAACCCTTAAATCATGACTCAAAACACTAATTCTAAGTGGACTCAACTTTTCCAATTTCTAAATTTCTTCTGCGTGGTTCGTCTTCGATCCAATCATTCCTTTCTTTGACTTTGCACTAATCTTCCTTCTTTCCTAGTGCGCTGCTTCCTTTTCCCTCTGTCATGCTGCTTTCCCTTATTTCCTAGCACATGTTGATTCATTGGTTCCTTCTGCCTCATTTACTGTGCTGAACCCCAAAATTTCCTGCTCCAACAGAACCTAATCTCAGAAACAAAATAGTATATATAGATATCATAATCAGATTTCTTGATTTGGAGCATGAAATCCAATTTTTAGTTATAGATCCACTTTCTAAGCCTTTTCTTTGACTATATCCTATATTATATCTAGATCTCATATTTGGCACATAGCATACTTTAGAAGGTAGATAAACATATACCTAAAGATTTTCAATAGAATCAACAACTTTCTAGATACGTTCCATATTCAAAATTCACAAAATAATGTAAAATTGTCATTCTCAAAAGTTTCGATAGTGCTTTTGAATTTTCCATTTGAAGTATCTGTACTGCTACTTATAGAACATGTTGAATAGATTATGCAAGTAATTTGAGATTGTCCCTTTCTTGGATCCTGAGTTTTTCCTGCATCCACTTTCTTTTCAATTTCCTTCCCTGTCTAAACAACTTACCATTATTTTGGTATATTTTTTGAGCCCGAGCACACAACTTATTATGTTTGATAACCAATTTTTCTTTCTTTTTCATGACCTTTTTACTCTTCTTTTTCAACATAGAATTCTCATTTCTGAGGTGTTTGATCAAGCTCTTAAACTTTTTCAACTTTTTCTGAAGCTTCTCTATCTTCTTGTCCCCTTTGTTGTTTGTTTGTGTTGTTGTGACTAGTTCTTGTACTGGAACCTCCTTGTTATGTTCATCCTTTTCTAGCTCAGAGTATTCACTATATAAATATGGTAATTTTAAGATATTTTTACCTTGACTTGGTTGAGATGAAACCACATGTTCTTTTGTAGCTATTTTAGTTACATCTTGTACATTTTCTTCAATTGGAATGGAACTTTGAGGTTCCAAATCTCCCAACTCCAAGGATTGATTGAGTTCTTCAGGTTCTGGAGTTCTCTGCTATGTCTTCTTTGGTATTTTATTATTCTTCTTCTTTAGCTTGTATAGAACAGGCTTATGAATCCATGTCTCTCTTTCTCTTTCCTCATCCTCTAGCAGGTATTCCTATGAATCATCCCTTATGGAGAGGACCGTGTTCTTTAAAGAAGGGTATGCAATCAATTTTGCATTTAATTTAAGCTTATTGGTCAAACGAGTGTGTATTCTTCTAGACACATGATCTTCTAGTGCTTTATGTTTAGCTTTCTGAGAGGATTTCTTAGATCCTTTTTAAACTATTGTGCTACTGGAAGGTCTCTCAATGACCGGATCTATACTTTTTGAATCAACAGTAGACGTTCTTCTCTTTTTCTTGTTATAAACCCTTTCAACCTCAGGAGATGAAATTATTTTCTCTAGGATAGATTCTACTACATCTTTTGATGTGCTCTTTTATTCAAAGACAATATTTCTTGCAACACTCCTATTCATCCTTTTACATGCTTTTATCTCATGTTCTGCATAAGAAGACCCAATAACCATACTTCTAGGTTTTTTGAAAATTTTAATCCTTTCAATGAGGGTATCTGCTTCTATTTCCTGAGGCTCATGAATTTCTTCTTTAAAACCAATCAAGAAATGTTGCTAAGTCCTTTGTGTTTTGTTCAACTCCTCCATGATTAATATTTTCATTAAACCTTGGTGTATAACACTATGTTTGGTGTTTTCAGGATGAGCTTGAACTCTAGATGACATTTTTGTTAAGCTCTCTAATAAGAAAAATGGACGACTCTTTCTCCTTTCTCCTATGAAATGCAATAAAAACATCATATGTTACATCAAGGTAATGGTATATCTACCTTCACAGGTGATGTACCTCTGAACCATATTCAACAATTCACCCCATTCATCCTTGAGATAGCTCCTTAGAATTCCTTTGCTCCAGTCAGGGTTTTGATGCTCTGGCTTTAAAAATTGATTGATTTCTGCATTGGTAATGGTTTGGTTCTTAAACCATTTTTCTCCATCCGTGGGTAGTTTAGAAACAACTGAAATGGATGCTTCTTAAACCTACAGAGTCAAATATCCAAATTCAACCTTGTTTCCATCAAATATTTCTTCAAACGCTCTAGCGACCTCCAGATTGGATTCTCAAAGCTTCTCACATAGAGAGAACCAACCAACATGTTTAAATTGGTTAGCGAACTTAGAATAGGCTTCTAGTAGCTCAACACCCTCTGGTTCAATGCATACAATGTTTCCTCCTTTACCCATTTCTTACAAGATGAAAATTCTATCATGCTATGCAAATCATTTGAATGAATAGGGTTAAACTTCAGGTGAGAAGAAACCATCAAGGATTAATTTTTTTTTAATAACACAACCAACATGTAGTGAGGTCATGTTGGAATGCACAATCATTTCAATGATTGGGTGATGGGATAACGAACTTGGGAAATGACATGAAAAACGATTAATTATGATTTGATAGGGCACATAACAATCATATTTGGGAAGTATAATCAAATGATAACCTTTTAAACAAATCATCAACTAAGGTTTGCATGGCTTACTTGGAATTCATATAGCAAAATGACTATAACTTTTAATTACCCTTTTAATCCTAATGTAGAACTTTCGGTAGTGACAATTCACTACCGGTTGTTCAAAACTTCAACAAAGGTAATGACACTTAAACCTACAAGTCTGTTGTTGTTGGGAAGCTAAGATTTTCATAGAATAGATTGGATTTTTTTACCTGAC
The DNA here is from genome assembly GCA_032191745.1 of Picea mariana. Taxonomy (NCBI): domain Eukaryota; kingdom Viridiplantae; phylum Streptophyta; class Pinopsida; order Pinales; family Pinaceae; genus Picea; species Picea mariana. The sequence continues at coordinate 27,564 of JASDQU010241575.1, forward strand.
TGTGACTCATGGAAGAAACTTTTTAAGACTCATGACAGACTTCTATAAATGTTTACAATAGACTAGACTAGACCAAAACAAACTGACTCAGATAGACCATACTGACCCAATAAAACTTTGGAGAAGGTGAGAAAAAAAAATATCACTGCAAATTAGGTGTTGACAAGTTGCAAACCATTAAATTGAAGAAAATACTAAGTGAACTTGAGGAGGCACAGAATCCCACACCACTGTTTGCACAACCACTGGCCATACTTTCAACAAAACAAACTCCTCCAAGTACTCACGGAACCTCAAAGCCGATCATGGAATCCCTTCAATTGTTGAATGGAATCATACTCTATGTTGTTGATAACATTAACAAAAGACTTGATATAATCAGATAGGCGTGGGAGGTCAACACCAATCTACGTGATATTTCACAAAGGATTTCAAGTTTTAATGGAGATTTGCAAAGAGACTTGCAACATGATGAAGCCTACTACAAAAACAAGCTAAACACTTTCATTGGATGACTCGCTAGTACTAAGTTTTTGTTTTGCATGCACCTGAGCAATGCCCGAGGTTTGTTATCGAAGAAAGAGTGCACACATTTCATAGTGATGCGTGCACCTGGGTAAGTGTGTGTTGTTGTGCATCAAAGGAAGGATGTGCACATTTCACAATGTTGCACGCACTTGAGTAAGTGCACGAGGATTACCTGACGGTGCACATC
>JASDQU010241575.1:33167-45933 GCA_032191745.1 Picea mariana
CGTCACATAACTCCTCAAAGATAGAGAGTTATGTGACGTTCCACATACCACCAAAAATGGCATGACATGTACTATCCATACAGAATAGTCTTACCTACAAATATATCAAAACTCATACCATTATCCATCGAACAAACTTGGGTCCATTACCCAAAACTTTGTGCTACCAGAATTCGCTACTGAAATTTATTCAAGGGTTAACATCAATGAAAACCAACCCAATTGATCAACAATCTCCCCCTTTGGCGTTGATGGCAACACTCTGATGAAATACTGAACTCATGTCATGCAATACTGAATTCCTATCACTCATGCTCCCCTGTGACCATTGTTCCCTCTGGAACCATGCCTCTGTTCTCTTCATCTGATAAATCTCTCCCCCTTTGTCATCAATGGAAAATGTATCTTTCCATCCGAGGCTGCTCCTCCTAACTGAACTGTCCTTGGGGATACTCCCCTTGACTGAACTCTTCCTTAAACTGATCTTATGACCTGAACTATCCTATGTATGGTGCTTCCTCGTGTAAATCTAAGACATATAAGATAAGCATTCAAAAGAATTCATTTTGGAGTAGAACTTACTCTTAGTCTCTGGCAAAGATACTCAAAGGCTTCCCATGGAAGCGGTTTTGTAAATATGTCTGCCACTTGTCATTTTTTACTCACATATTCAACTCTGATGTTCTTCTCTACAACTTGTTCTCGTAGAAAGTGGTACTTGAGTGGAATGTGCTTCTTCTTGGAGTGCATCACCGGGTTCTTTGAGATATTGATGGCGCTTGTATTATCACAATAGATTGGAATGGGCTCATCATACTCAATCTGTATATCTATCAAAGTTTTTTTCATCCATAGAACCTGTGTACAACATGTTGTTGCTGCAATATACTCTGCCTCAACTATAGATAAGGATATTGATGATTGTTTATTTCTTAACCATGATACTAAACACTCACCTAAGTAGAACATGACTCCACTAGTGATTCGTCGGTCATCAATGCAACATGCCCAATCTGCATCTATGTAGGCAATAAGTGATAGATCCTTTTTTTTTGGATACCATAATCCAAACTCTTCAGTTCCGTTGAGATATCTGGAAATCCTCTTCACTCCTAATACATGTGATTCCTTTGGTGCTGCTTGAAATCGTGCCACCTGTCCAACTTCCTGCATTACATATGGTCTGGATGCTGTCACATATAGTAAGCTACCAATCATTGACATGTATTGTCTATGGTCTGTAGACTTTAAATCATCATCTTTGCTCAACTTGCAATTGGTTTGCATAGGAGTGGTAATTGGTTTGCAATCTTCCATTCCGAACCTCTTTAGCATTTCTTTAATATACTTAGTTTGAGAAATAAAAATTCCTTGGTTGCTTTGACGTATCTGAAGACCCAGAAAGAAGGATAGTTCTCCAAGTAATTAAATTTCAAATTCATTCTTCATATCCTTTGCACATTTATGGCTTAACCTGTCATCGGTACTTCCAAAAATAATATCATCAACATAAATTTCAATTAATAAAATACTATCTTGAGTTACCTTGATGTAGACGTTGTTGTCTGCATTTCCTTTTATGAACCCTACCTACTATAGATATTTATCCAGTCTAGAGTACCATGCTCTAGGAGCATGTTTTAGACCATACATGGCCTTCTTCAATTTACACACATAATCTGCGTTCTTTGACAACTGAAATCCTTCTGGTTGTTCAATGTAAACTTCTTCTTCAAGCGCCCTGTTCAGAAAATATGATTTCACATCCATATGATACATTTTAATATTCTTGGAGCATGCATAAGCTAGGGGAAATCAGATTGCTTCCATTCTGGCAACTGGAGAAAATGTCTCTTCAAAGTTGATTCCTTCAACCAGTGTGTATCCTTTACATACCAATCTAGCTTTGTTCCTTGTAACTTTTCCATCTTCATTCAATTTATTTATGAATACCCACTTTGTGTCAATCACATTCTTATTCTTCGGTCTTGGAATCAATTCCCAAGTTTCATTCTTCTCTATTTGATCCAATTCTTCATCTATGGCCTTATTCCAAAATTCATCCTTGTTGGCCTCTTCAAAACTGTTTGGTTCAATCGTAGATGAGAGTTCTAGGTGTGTTTGTTCTGGTGAATGGATTCTTCTTCTAGTCTCAACTCATGCATCTTTATTTCCGATAATCTGATCTGAAGGATGATTCTTATGTACTCGTTTTCTAGGTGTCTTTGGAGGCACTTGTTGAACTTGATCTTCTACTTTTGTTTAATCCTCTTCATCTTCATCTTTCCCTTCTACTTCTTCTTCATCTTCTGCTTCTTCTTTGTAAAGTTGTTCCATTGATTCATTTTCTTCTTCCTTTAATTCTCATCCACCTGTTTCATAAATTGCTACATTAATACTTTCCATAACTTCGTCCAACCTCATATTGTAACTCTTGTATGCTTTCTTTGTACTTGAGTAACCAACAAGTACTCCTTTGTCCACACGAGAGTCAAACTTTCCCATTCTTCCATCTTCTCTTTTGATGTAGCATTTGCTTCCAAATACTCTGAAGTGCTTCACATTTGATGGTCTTCCTTTCCATAGCTTGTAGGGAGTTTTTCCAGTGTTGTTTATGATAATTAATTTGTTTTGAATGTGAACCGATGTATGCACTGCATGTGTCCAAAAGATATCTGTCAATTTGGAATCCATTAACATTGTTCGATCCATTTTCTTTACTGTCATGTTCTTTCTTTCAACAAATCCATTCTGTTGAGGTGTCCTAGCAACGGAGAATTGCCCTTTTATTCCATGCCTACTGCAGTAGTCCATAAATTTCTTTGAAGTGAATTCTCCTCCATTATCAGATCTCAAACATTTGATTTTTGAATCCATTTCATTTTCAACCATTTCCTTGTATACCTTCAAGTTTTCAAAAGCTTCTGACTTATTCATGAGAAAGCAAACTGCAGTGATTCTTGTATAATCATCAACTAATAACATAAAGTATTTCTCACCTTTTAAACCCTTTGGTGTAGTTGGTCCAACTAGATCATTATGCACAATTTCCAGTGGTCTTGTCGTTGAATATTACTTTTATTTAAACTTGGTCTTTGTTTTCTTTCCTGGTTGGCAATGCTTGCATAAAGTGTTGGTTGGTTTCGTAATCTGGGGCATTTATCTAACTGTTTCCTTTTTACTGACTTTGACAAGGTTATCAAATTGTATGTGACCCATTCTTCTATGCCATAGCCAAATTTCATCTTCCTTGACTAGACAACACTTTTGATTTCCAATTTCAGTTAATACATATATGTTGCTTGAAGTTCTTGCAGCTGTTGCAATCAATTTTCCTGAACCTTCTTTTCTTATCTTGCAGTTTTGTGAATCAAAAGTGACTTTATGACCTTGGTCACACATTTGAATCACACTTAGAAGATTATGTTTAATATCTTCTACTAGTAGAACATTTTATGCAGTATTCTTGTTTCCAATTCAGTTTGTGCCTTTTCCAATGATTTTAGTTGAATCATCATTTCTGAAGGAGACTGATCCATCTCTTTTCTTTCTTAATGTAAGAAACCTATATTTATCACATGTCACATGTTTTGAACAACCACTGTCAACATACCAACCACATTTCTTTTGCTTATCTTGTAGAGAGAGTGTGCATTCTTCATTTCTATACTGATTCTGCTTTCTTATCCATGTTCTCTTCTGAGGTTCCTATCTATGACTGTTGTTGTTCTGTTGTGGTTCTCTAGGAGGAATTGTCATTCTGCAATCTTTGACCATGTGTCCAAATTTGTTACACTTGTAGTATTCCACTTCAGTGCCCAATGATTCAAACCTATTGTAACTTCTTCTTTGTGTTTCACTAGGCCTTATTGGATAACCCTTTTGTGTATGACTTTGAAATTTATTTATGTTCCTGTTGTTAGCTCTGCAATTCATAACTTTATGTCCAAAATTATTACATGAATAATATAAACCAAAAAATATAGTTTGATACCTAGGAGTTTAAAATCTTCTGAAAGGAGTTGCTCTTCTTCTTCCTTCTTCTTCGTGAGGCCTATCTGTCAGTTGTTGATTCTGAAATATGAATATTCTCAATGGAGGAGTGTCCCTATAATATTACTTGTAGATCTTCCTAACCCCTTTGATTGTTTCTGCATATATTTTTGGATATGTTTCTTGCTCTATTGTTTTGGAGCTTGATCCCTTTTCTGTCAGATTGTATCCAAGTCCAAACTTGTCATGATGAGGCTTTTGACTGCTGATAATGTCATCCAAAACTTTTGAGTTGTTCTAGATATTTTTCTTTTGAATATCCTTTCTTAATGTAACAATATCTTCTTCCAAATTTCCAATGATCCCGTCTCTTTCTTCTAGTTGTTCTTTGAGTGCTTCTTCAACTCTTTTATCTTCTTCTATTTGAACCTTTAAATTTGTGATCATTTGTTCTAGTTCCCGAGTGTCTTATTTCTTGTCTAGTTCCGCTTCTAACTTCTTGTATTTCTTCTTTTATCTTCTTATAACTTCTATGGCACACAACAATTCTTCTCGACAGTCAACTTCGGCCTCTTCATATTCTTCTTCGGTGTCTTCTTTGTCAGAGTCTTCTACTGTCATAATATAACTCTTTCTGTCTCACTGTCACTGACTTCATCTTCATCTGATGATGATATGTCTTCTTTGGTGCATAATATTTTCTTGAAAAGTTTCTTTGTGGTTCTTTTTCCTTTATATGTTTGTTTGTTATTTGAGTAATCTTCATCATTCCTCTTCTTTTTCTTATGAATACATTTGTTAGAAAAATGACCAATACCATCACAATTAAAACAAATCAAAGGAAATTTACCTTTATATCTGTCGTTGGTTCCCTTGTTCAATCTTTTGACAAAGTTGGCCATTTCTTCATCATCTTCTAAGATGTCACTGTTTCTACTATGTTATTTTTCCTTTTGCTTTCCGTTTTACTTTGACCTTTTGGATTCTTTGAAAGTTGCTTCTTTTATATCTTGATTTTCTTGTTTAGTTCTCATTTCATATGCTGTGAAGATTCCATGTAGGTCGTGCATGCTTATTGAGTCTAGATCTGCTCTTTCTTCTAGTGCTGATATCTTAGGATCAAATATCATAGGGAGAGATCTTAGTACCTTTTGAACAATTACAGATTCTTTAATTTCTTCTCCCAATCCTATGATTGCATTTACTGTTTCATCGACTCCTAAGAAGTAAGCTGCAATATTCTCATCTTCCTTCATATTTATTTGTTCGAACTGACCTCTGTAAGTTTGAAGCTTTGTTTCTTTGACTTTTGAATATCCTTCATAAATATTTTGAAACTTGTCCCAAATATGTTTAGCGGATTTACAATGTATAACTTTGGTGTAAATTGATTCACAAAGACCATTCAAAAGTGCATTTGTGGCTTTGGAATTATTTTTCTTGAGTTTTATTGCTCTTTCATTTGTTGGCGGAACTGCTGGTTCTTTGTATCTATCTACAACTGATTGCCAAATTTCAAATCCCTGTGCTTGTATATATGTTTTCATCATTCTTCTCCACAATCCATACTTTTTTCCATCAAACTATGGTATTCCATTTTTATACATGTTGTTGCTACCCTTCTGCTCCTTAGATCGGAGCAGAAGGGTNGTTGCTCTCCATGATCTACCTTTCAGTGGTTAAACTGATTTCTGAAGGAACCTGCTCTGAAACCAATTGTTGGATTACTGAGAGGGGGGGTGAATCAATAATAGAGAAATTTAATCATTTTAACCATATAATGCAAGTGTTATATCAATGTAGCATTATCATCCAATAATTGCAGAGTAAATAAACAATGAAAAAATGAGCAATCATACACATACACAGTACACCAGTGTTTTTACCTGGAAACCCAAAGCGGGAGAAAACCACATAATGTTTTTTCTTATATGTCTTGAAGAATTACATTCATTGGAAGCACCAAATTCCTTTGTTTTCTAGCTGCAACTGGAAATAGGCTCCAACCCCCTAGTTTCTGAGGCTACAACGTGAGGGAAGCTCCGACTCCCTAATTCTCTGGATACAACCAAAAGGACGTGACAACCCCCTAAGTTCTCCGGCTACAACTGAAAGGTGGCTACAACTACATGTCCTTGCACCATCCAACCGTCTTAAAATATAAATGCCAAATGTAGACAACCTGTCACTGTAATTGAATCAACCACTTCCACTGTCAACTTGTCATTGTCAACCTATACCAATAACCTATAACAACATGTACCGATCAATCTGTACCAATAACCTGAACCAACATGTACCATGCATCAACTTCACATCAACTGTGACTCATCAAGATGTACCAACATCATCAACTATACACCTCATGTATGTGCCAACTCATCAATTACTTGTCTCAACCATATACCAAAGACATACACCAATATAGCCATAAAAAATTCATCACTCTATCCATAAACCAAATACCATAAACCCTTACATCAAACCATGTGGCACAACCTCATTGTTATGTAGCCTCAAGCTAAACCAACAACTTCAACAACACATCACAACCAAAAGACCAATACCCATATGCCAAATACCAACTATGTCCCTAAAAAAATCTGATATATGCAACAATATTGAACATCCAATACCATCTCAAGAGCTAAAACCTAGCTCACAAAACATACCTCAAACAAGATGTGCCATATCTTTCATAAATAGACCCCAANTTACTGCGATTTTTTTGCTGTGATTTTTCTGCCGCACTTTTTCTGTCGCGATTTTTCTGCCACGATTTTTAATTCATACTTTTTCTGCCGCAAAGTTTCTGCTGCGATTTTTCTGTCGCACTTTTCCTTCCATACTTTTCCTGTCGCACTTTTCTCTATCAATAATACCTGCCCAAATAACCTTTCACAAAATAAATATTCAATGATATTCAATAGGTTCAAGTGTGATTAAATGAGAGAGCATTGCCTCTTATTTATACTTTCATGTAGCATTCCACTTTCCTTATTTTAGGGAGTTCTCCATTAACTTTATTATTTAAATAATTTCTTTTGCAAACACTTTGACTGCTTTGACCTTTTGGGGCTTCTAGATGACTCATAAGAGTTCTCCAACTTCACATGGCCATAACTCTTTAACCGTGAGGAGTTATGTGACATTCCACATACGACCTGGAATGGCATGACATGTACTATCCATCTAGAATAGTCTTATCTGCAAATATATCAAAACTCATACCATTATCCATCAAACAAACTTGGGTCCATTACCCAAACCTTTGTGCTACTAGAATTCGCTACCAGACTTTCTTCAAGGGTTGACATCAATGACAACAAACCCAACTAATCAACATGTTCAGAGTGGATTACGCACACAATTATGTTGTGTGCTCAGTATATTTGTGTGCACAATTGTATTGAGTTACTTCCATTGTTATAAATTGTGTTAAAGGAGGAAATTTTGAGTGGTGCGACTCAGCTTGGGGTTGAGCGCGTTACTTCAAGTAATTCTATACAAACTAAGGTTATAGAGTAGAATCTACGCACTAGATTTTGGAGTAGCATTGTTCAATAGTAAGTTGGGTAATGTTACAGTATGGTATCAGAAGCAGTTTAGTAACAAGGGATGTTACACTTAGCTTCCGGGCACTTTACATTGCTTCTCACATAAGCTAAATGCCATCTCTTCTGTTGAAAACTCTACCAAATTTGCTTCTTGTAGTTCTAACGCACCAACACTTTAAATTTGTCCCTACCCATCCTAAATTCCAAACAATTTACATTGATTCTCGCATATGCTAACATCGCCATTGAACACTTCACTTATTTACATTGTTTTCGCCATATGGTAACCCCCCATTCAACATTTCACTTGTTTACTTAGTAAGTTTTGCTCCACATTGAACATTTACTATTTAATTACTAAGTTTTACTGTACATTAAAGTTTTACTAAGCTTTACTTCACATTGAACAATTTATCTTCTTGCATATTTACAAATTTTTATCCTAAATGTTTTTAGTCCAAACACTTTACATTGTTTCCCGCATATGCTAACCTTCCCATTGAACATTTCACTTATTTGTTTACTGCATATGGTAACCTAACCTTGTCTTTCCATTTTTTCTTGTTTTTAACAAAGTCTTTTTTTTGTGAACAATACTAAATGTTTTTACTTGTTTTTTCTTTATTCTTATCATTTTAGTGTTGCATAAACAAAAATGTTATTCTTCTTTATTATGTGTATTGTTTAATTATTTTCTTTTCACAAAAATTCATTACATGTTCATTTAGTTATATTAATTTGCATTGTTCATCATATATTTCCCAACTAACTAGGAAGAGATTGTGCTGCCATGCAACCCTTGTTTTATTGAAGTCATTTTTAATCTTATTGTAGAGTTGTAGATTTGGGTAATGTGAACTTTAATTTTGTGTCTAGTCCTTAAATAACCCAAATTTACAATCAAGTTAAGTTCAAATTTCCATTGATATAAAGATCACTTACACTCTATTTTATAACAATGCTCAATAAATATAGAACATTGTGGATAATTAAAACCAAATTTAATGATACTTTTAATCTATCTTATAAATAACAAATCAACCATTATATTAACCTGAAGCACCACTATTTTATGTTTACTAATTAACATAAAAATTATAATATATAAACACTTATATGACATTACCTCATAAACATGAGGACACCCAAGATAATCAAAACTAAACTGCAACCATCCATTTTCATCTCTGGTTCATAACTTGATGGCACCTCATGTGTTCTGGGTGGAACTGGAGGTCCATGATGAATTTTCCTTCCTTTTGATCATAAATTGCTTTGATCAAACCAGCCTGTGAAAAGGCCATGGGTTTGAATCTATTTGCCAGCTTCTTTACGCCCTGGAAAGGTGCATTAATAATACAAATGTCATACATAACCAATTCGGAGCAATTCTTATAAGAAGAATTAGACTAAAGCCACGAAGTAGTCATTCGATGATGTTATAAAAAAATATGTATTTTATAATGAGAGGGAAAATCCTTGTATAAATAGAACATATTATACTACCAAGTAACATTAATAATTGTAACACAACATAAAGAAAGATTGATATGATAAAGGCCAAAATAATATTTTATAGCATTGATTTTTTCCTAAATTAGAGTTAAGAAAGATTGATATAATAAAGGCCAAAATAATATTTTATAACATTGATTTTTTTTCCTAAATTAGAGTTTGAAGAAGATATCCTCCTATTAAAAACCTATTATTATGATTACAAAACTAAATTAATGTAAAAGTTGTTACAAGTTTTCAACCTATTATTATGATTACAAAACTAAATTAATGTAAAAGTTGTTACAAATTTTCTTACACGTGAATGACTTCAGAGCTTGGCTACTAATCAATGTCTGACTATTGACATTATTTCTTAATGAGTGACTTAAAGTGATCAGGGTTTTAAAGATTCACTTTATTTATTTGGAGGAGGTTGTATTGATTTTCATTTTAACCCCATGGCCACAATGTTATCCCTGAATGACACGTAAGGACACAATTAGCCATTTATTTCTTATATCATTTATGTTTGTCCTATAAATAACCTGCAACAATATTTAATGTTGAATAGCAGATGGATATTGCTATATTTGCTGCTAAGTTGAAGCAATATTCACTTTGTTAAGTAACTTTGCTAAGTAGCATTAAACGCTGCGAAGAAGATTGGATCTGAATTGATTTTAAATTTAACAATTTATGATCTATAGACCATTACAATCTATGATCTATAAGTCATTAGATCTGAATTGTTTTCAGACCCAACTATTTATAAACCACCAGTTACAACATTCAATACTGCCTATCAAAATATATATTAACAACCCTCAAAGATAGCCCATTTTTTTTTTTCATAAATCCTTCTAACTCAATTTTTCAGAGAAGAAGCATGAAATATTACTATGAGATATTCCTATTTTTTTACCCTCAATCCTTCTTGCTGTCAACAATTAATGAAACATAAATTAAATGTACCATAAATATTTAATATTAAATGTGGTTCTTATCCAGGATGAAATAATGAAGAATGCCCTCCATATAATGGACATGGTACCTAATTAAGATTTTAAACAATTAATTTGTTTTTAACCAATCAATTTGCAATCAATATGGTTCTCCATGGACCCCTTAGATCATAATTATAATGTTAGAACAATGCTTTTTAAATTAGAATGTTAGAATATGGTTCTCCATGGACTAGAATAATGTTAGAATATGGTTCTGTAACGTTGTTATGACGTGATATTCCTCATTTTTAATCCTCAATCCTTCTTGCTGTAACTATTGATGAAACATAAATCAAAAGAACCATAATCATAAATATTAAATGTGGTTTTTATCCCCGAAAATATGGATGAAATAATGAAAAATGCCTTCCCATATAACGGACATGGTACATAATTAAGAATTTAAACAATTAATTTGTCTTTAACCAATCAATTTGCAATCAATATGGCTCTCCATGGACGTCATGGATCATAATTTGTATCGTTGTTATGAAGTGGGTCACCATTGAATAAATGAGTTTATAAGTGTTCAAAGTATGGATTCTAGGACCACCTATAGCGAATTGGGGAAATAATGAAAATAATGACTTGTTTGGTGAAGTTGCATTTTTATTTAATCTAGTTTCAAAAGAACTAATTTTAGGTTGTATTTTTATTTAATTTAGTTTCAAAAGAATTATTTTTAGAGTCACAAATAACTAATTGTAGATGTTGGTATCACACCAATACCATAGAGCTTGTATGAAAAGTAATTCATGTTAAATTAAGTTTAAATAATAAAAAATAATAGATAAACATAAAGTATTCATAAATTGTGATTAATGAATATTTAATAGATTGAATAATTAGATTTATAAGTAATAAAAGAAAAGGAAACCTTAAAAATAGATTGAAGTAATACATAAACATAAAATATTCATAAATTGTAATTAGTGAATATTTTGTAGATTGAATAACTAGATTTATAAGTAATAAAAGAGAAGGAAACTTTAAAAATAGATTATTACTATTATTATGTTGGGAGGCACCTTGTACATTTAGTGTGAGGGAGGTGTGTAATGTGTAATTCCCTCCATGCTCAATATGAGGTTGATAAGTAGCATCTAAAAAAATATTAATAACAAAAAAGTTATTTCAATGCTAGCCATCAATAAAATATTTCAATGTCCACCTTACATAAACTAATTTTATATCAACTCTCTCTCTCTCTCTCTCTCTCTCTATATATATATATATATATATATATAGAGAGAGAGAGAGAGAGAGAGAGAACTTATATTCCAAAATAAGAATATACATATTTTTGTCCTTCACAAGAGTGACTATTGCTTTTCCTTTAGCTTGTCTTACATTACATGTACTGCAACGCCTCTCCATGAGATGCCATGAAACAAAATTTGTTAACTTATACACACAAACGTTAAGTGTAAACAATTTTTTTCCTTTCATCTATGGAATAACCCACAACATATTCATAACTCTTTACAATTTTTCAAATGCTAAATATTCCAAATTTGAATCCAAATACATGAATCTGAACAAGAAGATGAGATAAATAAGAAGTTATCTTTACGATTAAAATATTTAAATAGAACATAACAAAATATACCAAGTAAAAGTCCCCGAGGTGTAGGACAGTCGGTGAGGGAGTGTGTTGTTAAGGCACTCTATGATGTTAAAGTCATCGGTTCAAAATTTCCAGGGACAAAAAATCCATCCATGTTAAGGTTTGGTGTGGCTCAGGCCGGATGAGATCCCTGGGTGATTTTGACGACTTAGATGCCCCTGAGTCGTGGTTTCTTAGCCACAGGTTAGTCCCACATATCATGAACAAACTAACAAAAAATATCTATATACCAAGTAAAATACCTCCTCCCTAGTCTGTTGAAGATGACCATTTGTAATGTAGTCCTATCAGTAGTAGGAAGATGCTTCCAAACATTATTTTTCCACTTGCCCAAAGTGAAACAACAAAATCCTCCCAACCAACTAGGAGCCTACATGACTTCCTAGCTCCAAGAAACCTTTCGGTTTCTTGGCCTTCTATGCCTGTGACTCCAAGAACAACAAAACACATATGCTCTAAGAAGACTATCATAAGAAATGTATCTTTCAAGAAATATCCAACCTCTCAACCTCTCCTCCATCACCACTTCCTCTTCTTATTGATCAAGTTTCCATACCCACTTCCCCAAGTATCCTCAACCACCCTTATTATCAGCCATCAACCTCCCTTATCTAGATTTTTGAGAAAAGTCAAAATAAACTAAAATATAAACGACTTACATAAAATAACAATAAATTAAATGCAAAGTCTGTCTTCTCATGCTATCTTATAAATGCAACTTGACAATTTTCCCCAAACTATCCATGATCACCCGCCATACTCATTTAATTCATCATACCAACCATCAATCAAAGTCAAAGAATATATTTAATGCTACTAGATATTTTTGTATGCAATATAATTTACATAGTCATTAAACCATTCGATTAAATAGTTAATAATCTAGTCTAATAATTAATACAATAATTAATTCTACTAGTGTACATGTGCAAGGTATGTGTGTGTAGCTAGTGGCTGCATATCTTATGCATGTACTAAGAATAAACAACAATTGCCTCTAGCGCATAGTTCTAGCATGATCACACCAAGGCATGCAAGACAATAGATTAAATAAATGCATCATTTAATAATCTTAACAAACAAAATTA
>JASDQU010241575.1:48698-71702 GCA_032191745.1 Picea mariana
CCATCAACCTCCCTTATCTAGATTTTTGAGAAAAGTCAAAATAAACTAAAATATAAACGACTTACATAAAATAACAATAAATTAAATGCAAAGTCTGTCTTCTCATGCTATCTTATAAATGCAACTTGACAATTTTCCCCAAACTATCCATGATCACCCGCCATACTCATTTAATTCATCATACCAACCATCAATCAAAGTCAAAGAATATATTTAATGCTACTAGATATTTTTGTATGCAATATAATTTACATAGTCATTAAACCATTCGATTAAATAGTTAATAATCTAGTCTAATAATTAATACAATAATTAATTCTACTAGTGTACATGTGCAAGGTATGTGTGTGTAGCTAGTGGCTGCATATCTTATGCATGTACTAAGAATAAACAACAATTGCCTCTAGCGCATAGTTCTAGCATGATCACACCAAGGCATGCAAGACAATAGATTAAATAAATGCATCATTTAATAATCTTAACAAACAAAATTACAATAATTCATCAATAACTCATTATCACACTTAAAATACCAAAAGAGAATCAAGAGAGGGTTTTAAACATGGTAGGAACCAAGTGAGTAAACAATAGTGGCACATCTAATCCTCAATCAGTATTCTCAACTAACATCGAATCATCCTTCCTTCGTAACCTACTTCCATCTTCCATCCTATCCTTTCCTCTATTGTACTAAGATGGAGCATCAACTGTATTGACCTAACTCTAGATAGAAACCATAAGAGGAAGTGTCATACATCTCGACCAAGCTTCTCCAACAAAAAACTAGTAGACACTATCACACGTCTAGGGGAGCATGACTTCACACAACCATCCCACGACTCTAGGTTTCAGAGGATAAATGATGGGAAATACCTCCACCCCTCCTCATAGAACTAGGGTCAACACCCTACATCAGTCCATACTATGAAACTTCTATTCTTAGAGTCACTTCATCAAACAACCACTCTCAGCAAGTTGTGTGTCCTGTCAAAACCACACTTACCACAGATCATAGCAATATTTTGAATCATAAATTAAATAATAAGTGAAACTTATATCATACACTATCTTATTTATGCCTACGACATCCAAGTTACCTCAACACTACAATCATTTGGCTATCACTTAGCTCATCAACCTGTAGGTTAGATCACTAATAACTCATATCCATGCATATCCATCACGATTTCCATATAAGGATCCATATTTGTATTGACTTTCAATTAATAAATGTATGTTTTCTTTAATCATGCCTTGCATTTATTATACATTCACAACATAATTTGAACTGATATCCATGTACCGAAATTTCACATTTTAATTTTAATGTTTAAACAATCAGAGAACTATCATTGTCATGAGCTTATAACAGTAAGAATACTATCATATAACAGATAAATAGGCTAAGATGTACTCATCTCAAATGTCTAACCCAATCTAATTGACTCCAAACAAATGCTAAGCATTGAATTACTGAGATGATTAAATAACAATGTTCTAACTTCTTAAGGCCAAAATATGGGTCGTTACATATACTTTCAGAATTTCATCACAAAAGTGACTATCCTTTCACAAATTTTCAATTACCCCTTTCTAAATACATCCAACAAGTTTTGATTGGAAACTAAGATTAAAGATGGAAAGGCATTTCCTCAGTGAGGAGACCTTCATAAAATTTCTGCATAATAAAAGCTCCTTCGTCTAACACAAGAGCTTCCTTTGATAAATCATCTACCAAAGTGTTGATCTCCATGAAGATGTGAGTGATTGAGAACCACTCTAGATCATATAAAAAGGAGAAAATATGGATCATCAAATGCTCAAGCCTTAGAACCTGAAGATGAAACTGCCCCATTTACCCATTCTACGACCACCTTCGAATCCCCCAAAATTTGAACCTTTCTCAGATTTAGGGAATTTATAAAAAATACAAAGGCCCACAAAGTAAAGAGATTCTCCTTCATATTTTTCCTTTACCAGGAGAAAATCTAACCTTGAAAAAATGAGAACCAGAGATGTATAAAACTTCCCCTGCACCATAGCATGGAGGGTTCCCCTAGCATGCCCCATCAAAAAACCCCCAAGGAATTCCTTCCACTAATGCAGGCTTTGAGGGATTCCTTGATTTGATGTTTTTTGTCTTGAGCTTGAATTATTGAGTTAACTTCGTAGCCAGGCCTACCACAAGTTCCAAAGGGATAAAATTGTTCTGAAAAATACAAACATTTTGAGCCCACTAGAGAAAATAAAAAATAAAAATTGGGAGAGAGATGATACCCCCATTTTCCTCGTCAGCCTTCCACCTTTTTAACCATTCACTAAGAGCACCATTGGGAGCGCCCCCCCAAATTTTGAGTGCATTTTTTGTCGCTGACCATACTTGCTATGCAAAAAAACATGAAACAAACAAATGTTGCATTGTTTCCATTTCTTCCATACACATAGCGCATTTGTTGGGGCCTATCCACCTTCTTTTCAAGCCATTATCCCAGGTATGTAATTTATTTTTGAGAATCAACTAGGTAAGGAGCTTCGAATTTAAAGGGGCCTGGGTTCCCCAAACAAAGGACCTCCACCATTTATGTTCTCCATTGAAATCCTCCTCAACATTCACTATATACCCTAGCTTCACATTGAAGCTCTCTGATTTTCCATTCCTTTCCCAACACATAGTGTATTCTTCCTCCTCTTGTAAATTGATAAAGGATGAGTGCAGTAGACCTGTAAATTCATCCCATTCTAATGCTTTGTCCCCCTCGAGCATTAAAATGTATGTCGATTTCCAAAAAAATTCTCCTAATAAAGTCGAGGTCTCTCGACTGAGCATCCCATAATGTAAAAATATCTTAATCATGTAATTGAGAGAAACTTGTTGGATAGATTATGACCATGACCTGGATTCACCCATGGGTCCTCTGTAATCCTTCTATTTTTACCATTACCCACCTGCCACATTAAGAAATATCTAATTAATGGAAAGGCTTCAGACATCGCCTTCCAATATATAGAGTTGTCAGATCTATTCTTTCTTGGCATATTTATCCAATCCACTAAAGAATTTCTTGCTAAATACTTAGAAGTCATCACTCTGCCCCATAACAACTTATTATGAATTAACCTCCACAAACTTTTAACCACTAAAGACCTATAGAACCATAAATTTTTTTTTATTCCCCATCTTCCCAACTCATTTGACATTGCCAACTTTGACCATTTTACTAGGGGGATCCCACCTGCATACTTATGTCCCACCCATAGATATTGGATTTTTTTTTTCCCAATCTTGGATAAAATTCCTTTTGGAATTTTGACTATTGAAGCCCAGTACACAGGAATGTTGCATAGAACTGATATGATCAGAACTAACCGACCCCCTCTAGATAACCATCAATGTGCCCATGATGAGACCCTTGCTTGAATTTTCTTTATGAGCCATAACCAATATTCATGATGAGAAGAGTTGGGTTTAAGCTCAAAACCCAGGTATTTGAGACCCGCCTTGATTGTTTTACGTGCATAAGGAAGAATAATATCAAGTTGCTCCAGAACTTCCACTTGTAGATCACAAACTAGAATATTTAACTTAATGATATTGATTTGCATCCCCGTTTCCATACATAAAACGTATATAATAACTCTCAAGGCATGAAATTCTTGAATTTTTTCTGCACCAAAATTAAAATCATCATCAATGAAAATGAGATGAGTAAGAATTTCAGAAATGGTGTTTTTTCAACCTTTTAGAATTCCCCTACACTGAGCATTTTTGAAAAGCATACTAAGAGGCTCGAAAACAATGAGGAAAATAAAAGGTGATAATGGACACCCTTGGCATAAACCTCTAGAGGGCCTTGTTACCCCCTCAGTCAAGGGCTAACTAAGGAGATCATGTCTCTAGGCCCACAACTAGCAAACATGGAGTGTTGAGAGTCAGATTGAGTAGCAACGCTTGTAGGATCCCCCCTATTCATGTTGATCACCACTCATCACCAACAACAAAGCAACATCCACTATATTGCCTTGGTCCCAAAGGAAAACATGTCTTGCTTCACGAGGTAACATGTTTGGTGTCATGGTAAGTGTCACTTTAATATTTGAATCATTTGAACTTGATGCAAATAATCCTTTCTTAATTATGGAACATTTGCTTGGAAATTAATCTTTTTCCTAATTTCACCTTGGTGGTTGTCATTATGTCATAGCAAGTTGGTCACCCTCGGGAAAAGGGCTGCTTTTGGGTAGTTCCTTGAAATGTCATCGTACTATTCATGTCAATACTTACCACCTTCCATCCTTCTTCCCCTTTGTTTCCTCATCTTCTGGGTTTTCGGGTCCATTGACCCAAGAAGGGATTGTACCTCATTTCATGGGAAGAAGGGGATAAAGGCCCAGAGGTGTTGTAGCTGGAAAAAGATAAAATCCAATATTATCCTTCTATATGCTTTCCCTCAAGTCCTGGGAACAATAAACACTTCTCTAGAAAACGAGGGGCCTTCAAAAGAAATCATATAATTAATAAATGTCTTGCCTGTTGAGGAAATGAATTCTGCAATGTCCCTTACTTTCCATTGCATATGGCACTTTGTGTGTTTCTACCTTCAAGTGGCATTGTGGTACTCTTTACTTTCCATTGGACATAGTACTCAATGTTTTGGACCTTAAACAATTAATGGAAATAAAAGGGCTTAGAAAAATATTGCATTGCAGATGAAGGGAAACACACCCTCTACAAAGGCGCCCATAAATGAGACAATACGAACCCTTGCATGTCAAGAACCCCATGCCTAGAATTCTTTCCCCAAACCCACCTCACACTCACTACATGAATTAGATAGGTTCTCCTTGGGAAACACCCTTGACTTGGGGATTGGCTAATCTAATAGGGCACCTTGACACCCCTCCCATACCTAAATTAGGAAAATTTTATAAGGTCTTTAAGCATTTTTCTAGTTTGAAAGGAGCGTTTGATGCACATGTTTGGGTGGTTCTCTTATTATATGTGGCTTACCTGGAATGATTCATATGACTTGTAGACCCTTGGAGGGTGTACATGTTTGTCTTGGCAGGACCATGCCCACACGATGGATGCTAGATCCCACGTCTGGGGAACCATTTGATGATGAACGTTGCACCTTGATGATGGAGGATGTTTCCTTTGGAGGCATATTGGCATGGATATAGGATGATACTCCACCCTTCTCCACTTGAACACTTGCCTTTAGAGGCCTATACATCACCCTTCTTTCCCATGATGTCACCTAGGGGCTAGGGTTTGATGGATTGTTGGAGGAGACATGTAGCATGGACCCTGACACTTGAGAGAGTCACATGTGGAATTTGGATGCCCAACGTTCCACATTTTCAGCCTTGAAATCACTCTTATGATCCTAACATCACCCTACAAGGGCATGACATCACCCTTTTTAGGGTTTTATTTCATGTAAATTTATATTTTGTAAATTAAAAGGATAACTGGAAGGGGTTGGTCGTTTTATTGAAGAGACATGAATTTTCATTGGAGTCTTTTGATGGCTAAGATTTCCCATATAAATATGGCTATCGAAGACTCATTTTTATCATCACAATTCCTATCACACAAGTGAGAGACAAGTCTAAAATTTTCTCCCTATTGGGGTTATTGGCTCTTTTTACTCATGCACTCTCTTGGAGGACAAGTGTGGATCATCCTTTCCTGATTTTTGGATGAATTTGCTACAATTAGGGTTTTCTCTTGTCATATCTTGGTGAAGTAAATTTATGCAATTGAATTTCATGTTATTACATGTTTATGGTAAATTTTACTTGTTCATATTGAAGATTTTTCTTGGAAAAACCTTAAGAGAGGAGCATAAGTGCTTCCTCGTCTCACAAGGTTAACTTCATCCATAATTTGTGAAGGAAATCCTACCTAGGTTAAAATCCTAAATCCCTAAAGTGCTATCACTTTAGGAGTTTGATTCTAGACTCTCGATTGTGACATATTTGAAGAACCTAAGAAGGGAGAAAATGTTTCTAGAGCCCAAAAGTCCTTGCACTCTAGTAATACTTCTCTTTAAGGCTTGAAATCTATGGCCCTAATGTGCTAGCACCTTATATTTCAAACCCTACCTCTTAGATATTTATACTATCATCTCCAAACATATTGTATTGTTGTTGTAAAAGACTCCATAGCCCCAAGGAACTAATCATTTAAGCTCTCTTGTGGTGAAAGTGATCAACAAACTCTCAAATCTGATTCTCTCAAGCTTTCTACTAACTTTTTTAACCCTAACTTAAGCTAGTTCACTAACATACTTGTTGTTGTTGCAAAATTTTTCTACAACCATCCTAACATACACTAATTTACTACATACATTGTTGTAATGGTGGTCATACATAGAAATTGCACATAACCATTGGTTCATGTTCTATTGAGTAAATTCTAAGTTTCCATGTTAAATTGTTGCAATTCTGAAGTGTAATTTTTCTATTGTTACAATTTTCCTATTGTTGTTGTAGCGTTGTTAATTGCTGCAATTTTACAACAACCATAGCATTTTTAAATGTCTAGTGTCTTTAAGAGGTATTACTTGCATACTTGTATTTGGAAATCATCATATATATTCTATAATTTTTCTTTTTCCAGGAAGGTACTCAAACACATTTTAACCTCATACATTTCACAGACCTAGACTTATCATTAGGTGATCAAGAGAGGGGGCGACAAGCTTGGCTAACAAACTTGCTACTTTGATCCCTTGAGGTCACCAGGGAAGCCTCCCCTGTGGTGGACCTCCTCCATCACTAAAACATGGGGATTTCTTACTAAGTTGACAGTGGTAGGATTTCCTGTAGTTATGCAATATTTAGCAATCTTTTGTTGGGCTTTGCACAACGACAAATCTTGGGATAACATTTTGGCACCATTGCCAGGGAGGATTGAGTCATTCTCCTCAACGATACCTATTTTGGTAAGATTTTTCCCAAATCCCTATCTTACAAGATTACCTGGAGACTTCAATGAGATTAGTTCCCTCACCTTCCTTTGATGATCCTAAAGGGATCATATGACAAATCCACTAACATTTTCCAATATTCCATCCTACTCTCAACTTTGTGATATTTTCAAGAAATGGAATCATGGCACCCTGGGAGAAAATGTATCATTCTATTTATTTTGAAAGTTTTTGGGGATACCCACATTATTTTTACATAAGATGGTTAAAGAACTCTCCAAGATTCAGAGGCTTTCCCATTACTCACGTTATAGAGTTCTTGAAGTATATACGTGAGATAAAAGCTGAACATGAGGATGTGCTGGTAAAAATGTTTATACTTTAATTTCCATCATTTATACAAAAATGGATCAAGAGTTGTTGGAAACCAAAGGGTATATTCTATTTCAGATATCTCATAAGTAGGTTTCTTGAGTTTTCTAAACCACAATGCCAGGCATATGAAGATGTCCTTTGAAATATCACAATAGTCCTTGAGGATGAAGGGTTCACCATTGATATTGTAGAAGATCTCAGGGAAGTGCACCATTCTTAGTACCAAGAACCAAAGGAAGAAGATATTCTAAAGAGGGTTACCAATCCCTCGAAGAGGAGCAATAATTTCTTCATGATCCTATTGAAGGCAACAAAATCTTGACTGAAGAACAATTTGATGCCGAAGAAGAGGATTCTCATGAAGACAAAGTGTTAATGTTTTCTCCTCCATTTGATGAAGTCATCCAAGCTTCCATCCCTTTTTCACAAAAAGAAGAGAATGTGGTAAGTCATTTCTCTTTCCAAGACTTTGATGATGCTTTCTTCTATGCTTAAGAAAGTGAAGGAGTGCTAAAGGAACCCTTGGATGAGTTAAACCATTCATGCTATAATAAATATGATGATGTGACTATTGATGAGTTTATACATGTTGGGAGACATAAATGGGATGTGATTGGTCATGACAGAGATATTGTTTATGATATTGAAGGTCATTTTCAATTGTTTCCTTTACAACAACCATATGCAATTGTTACTGATTCTGATGTTTGGAAGCAAGGAGATGACACGATTACAGATTTGTTCCAACCACCTAGGGATGACTTTTTGTAGCATCCTCGTGATGATTTTTGGTCATTGCCTGGGTGTTTGATACGTGTTCTTTTGAGCACTTAGATTTATTCTACGAAGAACATTTTTGACCACCATTGTGCTCCAATTTTGATGAGGGTAAGGACATGATTATCTCGGAGCGAGATTTTTGTAATGATATTTTCTAGCTTTCCTCTTTTCCTTCATCTCACTATTGCACTGAGGATGCAGTTGGGAAACACATTCCTTATCCAAGGTTGTCTCCGGGGAAACTTTTTTTCTTAGAATTTATGAGTAGGTTGGACGCTTTAAGAAGAAATTTGACATCTCAATCTTTCAACCCTCGAGTAGTTGTCGGTCATCCTCCATATTCTTTTTCATACCTTCTTAGGATTCGAGGAGTGATAAGATCCAAGCTAGTCAAACTTCTGACCCTTTGATCCAACCTTATGAGTCTATATATTGTCACAACCCTATTCATATATGGATTGATCATTTCTCGTGGGAATGTGACTTGGCATGATGTTGTACTTCCCTCCCACCTCCATGAGTTAGAATTTATGATTAGTTATGATACAATGCATGTTCTAAATCATGTTCCTTTTGTGCTAGATTTATCTTTATGATAGTTTATGATGAAGCACATAGGTAGACATTATGGTACAATGCTAGAATGGTTCTACTTGTTATATGATTATATCTATAATTTATAATAGCATAGATTAGGTAGGTTAAAGTAGGCATTTACATCTTGCATTGCATTGTATATATGTTGTATCATGCATGTCATGGCAATATAGTTGCATACATGCTTATGATTTGCAAATTCCTTTCTTACATCATTACATATTGCTATGTTACATTATTATGTTTTGCATACTCATATGATATGTTAGAATTGTCAAAAATTTTCTTTTCTAATTTTTCTCTAGATTTTTTATAGGAGAGATATTTTCTCATATGAATGAGGGGTGAGTGTGCTATCCTTCGATATCCCAACATGTCTTGTTTCAGTGTGTGTAGGCACATGCCATACTAGGATATGTTGAGGTTCTCATGTGCTCTACGATTAGCACATGTCCCCATGTAGGAGCCAGATGTTACCCCCTCAGTCTAGGGGTAACTAAGGAGATCATGTCTCGAGGCCCCATGTAGCAGTCATGGAGTGCCAAGAGTCAGATCGAGCATCAGATCCCGCAGGGTCCCCCTATTCATGTTTATCACCACTCATCACTAATAACATAGTATCATCCACTACATCCATTTGGTCCCAGAGGACAACATGTCTTTCTTCATGAGGTAACAAGTCTGGTGTCATGGTAAGTTTCACTTTACTATTTGAAGAATTTGAACATGTTGCAAAGAATCCTTTCTTGATTATGGAATGTTTGCTTAGAAATTATATCTTTTGTCTAATTTCACCTTGGTGGTTGTCATTGTGGCCTAGCAAGTTGGTCACCCTAGGGAAAAGGGTTTATACTTGGTAGTTCCTTGAAGGCTTATTGTACCATTCCCGTCCATACTTACCACCTTCCATCCTTCTTCCCCTCCATTTTTTCATCTTCTGGGTTTCCGGGTCCATTAAACCAAGAAGGGATTGTACCTCACTTCACGGGGAGAAGGGGCTAAAGGCCCAAAGGTGTTTTAGCTGGAAAAAAATAAAAGCCAATATTATCCTTCTAGATTCTCTCCCTCAAGTCCTGGGAACAATAAAACACTTCTCCAAAAAATGAAGGACTTGCAAAAGAAATCACATAATTAATAAATGTTCCGCTTGTTGAGGAAACACATTTTGCAGTGTCCATTACTTTCCATTGCATATGGCATTATGTTTGTTTCTAGTTTCAAGTGGCATTGCGATATTATTTACTTTCCATTGCACATAGTACTCAATGTTTTGGACCTTAATAAATCAATGGCAATAAAAGGGCTTGCAAAAATGTTGCATTGCGGATGGAGGGCAACACACCCTCTACAAAGGAACCCATAAATGAGACAATACAAACCCTTGCATGTCAAGAACCCCATGTCTATAATTCTTGCTCCAAATCCACCTCACACTCACTACATGACTTATATAGGTTCTCCTTAGGAAACACCCTTGACCTGGGGATTGGCTAACCCAATAGGGCACCTTGACACCCCTCCCATACCTAAATTAGGAAAATTTTATAAGGTCTTTGACCATTTGTTTAGTTTGAAAGGGGGTTTTGATGCACATGCTTGGGTGGTTATCTTATTAGATTTGGATTACTTGGCATGATTCATATGACTTATGGACCCTTGGAGGGTGTACGTTTTTGTCTTGGCAGAACCTTTCCCACACGATGGATGTTAGACCCCACGTATGGGGCACCATTTGATGATGAGTGTTGCACATTGATGATGGAGGATGTTGAATTTGGAGGCATCTTGGCATAGATAGAGGATGAGACTCCACCCTTCTCCACTTGGACATTGGCCTTTGGATGCCTATATGTCACCCTTCTACCCCATGACATCACCTAGGGGATAGGGTTTGATGGATTACTTGACCAATTGATGGAGGAGGCATGTATCATGGACCTAGACACTTGATAGAGTAACATGTGGCCTTTGGAGGCCCAACGTTCCACATTATTAGCCTTGACATCACTCCTATGAGCCTAGTGTCACTCTAGAAGGGAACAACGTCACCTTTTTTAGGGTTTTATTTCAAGTAAACTTGAATTTTATAAATTAAAAGGACAATTAGAAGGGGTCGACCCTCTTATTGAAGAGGCATGACTTTTCATTGGAGTCTTTTGATGGCTAGGATTTCCCATATAAATATGGCTAGCCAAGGCTCATTTTTATCATCACAATTCCTCTCACACAAGTGAGAGACACGTTTGAAATTTTCTCCCTATTGGGGTTATTGACTCTTTTAACTCACACGCTATCTCTTGGAGGACAAGTGTGGATCATTCTTTTCTGATTTTTGGATGAATTTGCTGCAATTAGGGTTTGCTCTTGTCATATCTTGGTGAATTAAGTAAATTTCTTCAATTGAATTTCATGTTATTGAATGTTTATGGTAAATTTTACTTGTTCATATTGAAGATTTTTCTTGGTAAAACTGTAAGAGAGGAGAATAAGTGCTTCATCCTCTCACAAGGTTAACTTCATCCATAATTTGTGAAGGAAATCGTATCTCGGTTAAACTCCTAAAGCCCTAAAGTGCTAGCACTTTATGAGTTTGATTCTAGACTCTTGATTGTGACATATTTGAAGAACTTAAGAAGTGAGAAAAGGTTGCTAAAGCCTGAAAGTGCTTGCACTCTAGCAATCCTTCTCTTTAAGGCTTGAAATCTAAGGCCCTAATGTGCTAGCACCTTATATTTCAAACCCTACCTCTTAGATCTTGCTACTATCATCTCCAAACATATTGTATTGATGTTGTAAAAGACTCCATAGCCCTAAGGCACTAATCATTTAAGCTCTCTTATGGTGAAAGTGATCAACAAAATCTCAAATCTCATTCTCTCAAGATTTCTACTAACTTTTCTAACCTTAGCTTAAGCTAATTCACTAACATACTTGCTCTTGTTGCAAATTTTTTTTACAACCATCCTAACATACACTAATTTACTGCATACATTGTTGTAATGATGGTCATACATACTTAGAAATTGCATATAACCATTGGTTGATGTTGTATTGAGTAAATGCTAAGTTTTCATGTTAAATTGTTGCAATTCTGAATCGTAATTTTTCTGCTGTTACAATTTACCTATTGTTGTTGTATTGTTGTTAACTGTTACAATTGTACAACAACCATATCATTTTTTACTGTCTAGTGTCTTTAAGAGGTATTACTTGCATACTTGTACTTGTAAATCATCATATATATGTTATAAGTATTCTTGTTCTAGGCATGTACTCAAACACCTTTTAACCTCATCCATTTCACATACCTAACAAAATTGTTACTTTTGTCCCTTGAGGTCACTGGGGAATCCTCCCCTATGGTGGACCTCCTCCATCACTAAAACGTGGGGATTTCTTACTAAGGTGATAGTGGTAGGATTTCCTGTAGTTACACAAGATTTGGTGACCTTGTGTTGGGATTTGCACAACAACAAATCCTGAGATAACATGCATGGAATTTGTTGATGGAGAATCGTTGATAAGAAAAAAAAGGAGGAAGACTCTAAGCACCCCATAATCCATTTGACCATTTTTAAATTCATTCCCAATTGGATCAACGCTAACCTGAGGAACATCTAGATTACCTTATCATATGCCTTGGAAAGTTCAAGCTTCATTACTATAGAAGAGAGGTTTTGGGCTTTGATAGAATGCATCACCTCCTGAGTAATCAAAACTGCATCATGGATTTGTCTTTTATAGAGAAATGCATATTTCCCCTTCGACATTATTTCACTAAGTTTAGGCTTAAGGAAATTTGTGATTATCTTTTCTATTAGTTTGTATATTCTATTACAACAAGATATGGGTCTAAATTCCTCAAAGGTAGCCAAATATTTCTTCTTTGGGATTAAAGCTAGGAAAATTGAATTAATCAAACCCCACATCTTGTTAGAATTTTGAGATTCTACCACTTTTAGCAGATCCATTTTTAACATTTCATAGAAGCCTAAATAAAACTTAATAGTTAGCATGTTAGGACCTGTGATGTTACACTTTTGGCATGAATTCAAAGTTGAAAGAATTTCCTTTTCATAAATATCTGCAAGAAGTGATTCATTCATTTCCTCCATTATGGACTTCAAAAAAAGCTTAAGGACATTTAAAATTTCATGAATAGGGAACCCGACCGGTTCTTTAAAAAGGTTGGAAAATAACAGTTTTTTGGCTTCATCTTTTTCCTCAAAGGAAGAAGTTATCCTTCCATATTGATCCTTTATGTCCAAAATTGTGTTGACTAACTTTCTGTAGCTAGCAAATTTGTGAAAAAACTTTGTGTTGTTATCTCCCTCCTTTAACCACATCGCTCTGCTCTTCAATCACCATTTTATTTCTTCCTTAGATAATAAGTCTCGCTTCTTCTTCATTAAATAAAATAATGTTAATTATTCTTCAATTGTAAAGGTTATCAATCAAGAGATATCCTATATTTTATTCCACCTCCTTGTGGTGAGCACGGGCTTTCTGGTTAAAGGATTTTTCCCAGGCAAAGGCGGCTTTTTTAATTTTATCCATGTTGGTAGTGAATTGTTGCATGTATGAATGACCATCTTATTTGGTTAGAAGAGTCCATGATGAAAAAACTAGACTTTTGTATTCCTCTTCCATATGCCACGAGTAGTTGAACTTCATCGAACAAGGTGACCTAGATCCCTTTTTTTCGATCTCCAACAAAATATGCATGTGATCTGAGATCCCCCCTACTGCCACTCTAGATTTAAAAAAACATAGTTTATCAATCATCTCCTCTTAAATAAGAAATCCATCCAGTATTTTAGCTACCACCTCCTTCCCTTTTATGCCATTTCTCCATGTCTGAGACAATTTTGAGGGATCCATGTCTATCATATGATTCTTTCCTATCCAATGAGAAAATAAATTTTCTCGGGTATATAAGAAGGGGGGAGAACCCCAAACCTCTCTTAGAGAGAGGATAAAATTTAGGTCTCTGCCTAAGATGATGTTTTGAGAATTCATAAAAATCGATTCACTTACACCTTCCCATAATTAAATCTGATTAGCATACATCACATAAACATTGATCATTCTGAAAGAACAATTAAAGAAAATTTATTCCATATCAACCACTATTCTAGAGGAAAACTGAGAGGTTGAAAGTGATCGATACCATGGAATCCAAGTAGAGAGAATACCACCAGAGAGACCCACTGAATCAATAAAACAAAAAATTACAATATTTTAACCAACTTTGAAAAGATTATGTAGCTTTATCTTTGCTATACACAATTTCCTGAATCATGATGAAATATGACCTTCATTCTTGAAACAACCTTTTTAAGGTGAGGAATTTTGGGGTTCCCCCAACTCGTCGAGCATTAAAGGAAAGAGCAATCATTTTGAACTCCTGGCATGGGCCTTCCATGCTCTAAGAGATTGAACGATAGTATATTTCTTCCCGCTCCTTATTTCTTCCTTCACCTTATTTTGAGCAATATAAATCAAGGATTTCCTACCTCCATGACCTATTGGACCTTTATCCATGGCCAAACCCCCTCCATGCTCCATATCAAAACCTTTTTAACCTTTGACCTTAACAAATAGTCATATTTTAGGGAAGACTTGGGACTATGGATTTTAGTCATACTTGTAGAAGGTAAAGATGGATCATCTATGGAAAGAGAGGATTACCCCCAAAGAGGGGAGGAAGAAAGAATTGGCCTTCAAGTGCAATTTGTCTCCACCAATGACGATCTCGCTACATGCACTAGAGAAGAATGTGACCATGCTGGGGAGCCCCATGATGCCTTGTTTCTCCTAGAATCGTGTGGAATAGAGTCCGATGAAGGCCTTTTAATGCTCCTACCTCCCCTTTTTGATATCTCATTTGATGCGATAAGAATTTTTTCTAGATCATGGCCCCTATTAGATCCGACGATCCCGATCCTAACATGTTATATGACCTTTTGAGCCTTTTCATCCTAATGAATTCCTCGTCAAATAGGAATATTTTCTCTAACCCAAAAACATTTGCATTGAAAGATACGACGTCATCCTCCATGTGCTTTGTCCTTTGTACTCCTAATCAGATTGTATGACTCATGTACAAATCCTTATGCTGGACCACCTGCCATCCATGATTTGGAAACTATCATCTTCTAGCTCTTGGTTCCATAGATCACCCCCTACACCCCTTCACCTCCAATCAAAACTCCACTAGGCCTTCACCATGAGACCTGGAAACACCTTCTCACCTCCCCTTAGACTTCATTGGTGGAGATCCACCATTTGAAAACTCTTCGGCTCATGCTTGTGCTTAAGATGAGGGAGATTTGTAATTCCTTGAGTGCTTAAGATGGAGTTGACACATGAAATTTAAAAAAAATATTAATAACAAAAATATATTTCAATATTGACCATAAATAAAACATTTTAATGTTCACCTTAACTAAAATATTTTAATGTTGACCATAAATAAAACATTTGCTTAATAGATTGTTGATGTACCATAAACAATGATTCCGCTTGTGGCCAGTGTGGGGGAATGGTCTAGGACAATCATTCTTCTTGACAATCACTCTGAGTAGTGTTCAAGTAGAATGGTCTACCTCGTCAGATAGTCATTCTTTCGAAGTTCACAGTTGTGAGCAGTTTCAAAGAATGGTCTATTTTGGAGGTTGATGCAGGACAGTCAATCCCCAGGAAAGACTCCTTATATCTAGGTTGCACTATGTTTAGTGCTGGAGGAATGGTCTAGTTAGGTGAATGGTTTAGGTTCAACAGTCACGGACATACATTCCCTACGGAAGACTCATTCTCTCCAGGTTGCACTATGACTAGTGCTGGAGGAATGGCCCAGTTAGGTGAATGGTCCAAGCTCATAAATCAAGTACAATTATTCTTCTGTGCTTGAGAAGAATAGTCCAGATAGCCCATGGCTGATGTTTTACTTTCTGAGGGCAGATGCTCTTCCAGATATCACATATGTGAGTGGAAGAATGGCCCATATGACTCAGTTTATATCATGCCATTGTTTTATGCAGGTTGATATCAGATGATATGATTGTTGTGGAGACTGCATGTCTTTGTAAAGTAGATGTATGCTATTGTGGTGAATGTGTTCCATTGGTTGTGACTATGCGTCACTGATTAAGTAACCATGTGCTACTTGGTGTGGTTGTGTACCACTAGATAGTAGTTGTGTACTACTATGGATAGACACAATTGTGTTCTATTGAATGTCATTGTTCTGATTGCCATGAAGACTATCAATAGTGTTGGAAATGATTATCAGCCAGATGGATAGTCAGTGTGTTGGTGGACAGACATTCTCCTAAAGGAAAATGGTCCAGGACATTTATTCTTCTAAGACATATGTCTGGATTAGAAGAATGGTTCTTGTATCACTCTATGGAGCGAGTGACTTATTCAACATCATGCCTGATTAGTCAGATGGAGTATGGCTTTGAGAGATGATGCAGTTGATATTATCAAACGATACTGAGAGTGATGATGGTGCTCATGATCTAATCATGAGATAGCCTGTATGGCTATGATGATGCTACTCTTTGAATGGAATGTTTGTGCTCAAGACCATTGCCTTCAATACCTCCCTAGATAGGAGGGAGTGTTGATATTATGGTAGCTGCGGGAGGTATTAACCGTGTAACCTTGACAAGAATAGAATATTTTGGGAAGCAAGAAGAAACCCTAAAGCATTGATAATAACTCTAGGAGGCAAGTTAGGTCAAGAGAATATTTATTATTGAGTTATTAGCCTCCATAAGTAAAAGTACCTAGACAACTTAAAAAGAACAATATAAATATAGGATGCATGTCATTTAACAAATATAAGAGTGCGCCCAATCTTTTAATACATTCCTTGTATTAAAAGATTGGCCCATAAGATTCCTAATCATTTAGATTCGTAATCATTTATGGGGTAATGGTGATTATATTAATAGATATGAAAAAACATAATCAATGATAAAGTACAAGAAAAGACTAGTTTCAACCTAAAGTACAAGAAGAATGCTCCAGGTTCTATTCATCTCTAGGATCACATCGCTCGTAATGAAGTGATTTTGAGGAACACGTTGGTCGCATAAATTCTTATCAACGGATTACATCAAGAAAAACAATTTTAGAATATCGCCTTACATTTTGATGTTATAAATCTTACATCATAGGTGGTATTGAGATCGAATTTTATCAACACAAGAAACGTGATGTTCCAACTATGACAGCGACGTAAGTCAGGATGCGCGCGAGCTTTGTTTTGAGAATGTCATATCCAATTTCAAGTATGATGCCATGCAAATCGAGAAGCTCAGAAAGCTGTTGGGTGGACATGGCTGACATTACTCTTCTGGCAGCCTTTCTTCTTTCCTCGTCGATAAGAAGCTTTGTCAAATAGGACATTGAATTCCTCACAGTCGCTCCCAAACGCTTCAGCCTCTTCTCCTCCTCTACGCTCAGCTGTGAAATGTTTAATATCGATAAAAGCACAAAATATTAGAAACTCCTCCATATTAAAAGAGATCAACCGCACTTAGTAATAGCAAAATTCTCTTCTTACCTGAATTTGTATTTGATCTGAATTTGTATTTGTTTCAGTACTTCTCTTTTGCATCTGGGTCTGATCATCGCACAGAGCCTTCGTTGCAGAATGGGCGCTGTATGAATAGAACAGATTATACTACCAAGTAGCTGTAACAATTGTAATACAACATTAAAGAGGAAGATGATATTGTAATACAGTTAGCGATTTAATCCTTCAGAATGTTGCATAGCACAGTGGATATTGCTTGATATTGTTGGGCAACCTGATGGACACAATTAGCCATTTAATCTTTATATTATTTAATCTTGTCTTATAGACCATCAGGCGGCATTTAATCCTTATATTATTTAATCTTGTCTTATAAACCATTAGAGGGAATGCTGCTTAACAAGGTGGATATTGCTGGATATTGCTCTGCTACCAGCTGCAACATTCAAATGCTAGTAAGAGGGTAGATATTGACTACCAAATTGGAGTAATATCCACACTGCTAAGCAGCAATGAATGTTGGGGTTGGTGATTTATAAACAGTTAGATCTGAATTACTTTCAGATTCAATGATTTATAAGCTGTCCAATCTAAATTGCTTTCAAATCCAACAGTATATAAACCACTCACCTTAACATTCAATGCTGCATAATAAAATAGATATTGACAACCTGAAAGATACCCTTATACTTTTCCATAAATACTTCTAACTGATATTTCAGAAAAGGAACATGAAATTAACGGTCATATTTCTTACATTTGGTTATTCCTCATTTCTTCACCTCAATCCTCCTCGCTCTGTCCCTCAATCGTTATAGCCGTGTCTCACTCATAGTGCTTCCCCTTAACGAACAAAAGGAGTGACATTTTTTTCCCAAAGAGCTTAAAAGTTAAAAAAAATTTGAAATCCAATAATATAAATAAAAAATTAGATATATTTGTTAAATTTTTTCATATATTTTATTAAAATTTTCGTAGAATAAAAAATATATGTAATCTAATCCATTATTTTCTAATTCTGTATTTTTGTATGATGACTGGTATACCTGGTGATGATAGCTATTAACCAGAAGATGATCCACGCCATTACGCTTTAATGAACCTTCAAGCCATGCTTGAAGAGGAGTATCTTCAACCCACTTTGATAGGATGTCGATGCCCATCGTAATCACCATAATTTATATGTTTAATTTGATTAGTTGTGAATCTACTAAATAGTTTTTTTTGGTTATATAAATTTCCACAAATCTCTAATTTTTGTTATATAAAATTCATTTTTGAATATATAAATAAATTCAACATGCTGAAAAATTATGAGAATAATTGAATTATACAAAAATCCCTAATTTTTGTTATATAAAATTCATTTTTGAATATATAAATAAATTCAACATGCTAACAAATTATGAGAACACTTAAATTATACAAAAATAATCACTTAAATCTACAAATTCAACAATTTCTAACTTAATTTCTAACAAATATCTTTTAAAAATTCATCATTTAATATAACCTTCAACTTACTAGTAGAACCTTCAACCTACGGTGCCTAATTGTTTAAACAGTTCTGTCTCTACATCCTGTACAGTACCACAAAACGTGCAAAGTTTCAGTATTTTGGTACAGTCTACTTGTCTACCTGGTATGGAAGATAAAAACCATTAGATTACCTGATATAAGGTTCCCCGCAAGCCACATTGAGAACCTGTGGCCCTCTGCATATTCCCAAATATGGTATATTTCTCTCCACACAGCGTCGTGCACGCTGCATTTCTATGCAATCTTTGGATCTGTCTATGGCAGTATCGTTGCTGTGCAATCTCATAATTTCTTCAAGTTCTTCAGAAGAGAATCCCCACAACTCGTTACGTATAGAGAGGGATCAACGTCCTCGCCTTCACAGAGGAGGACTCCATGAATGGGTTCAAAGCTCTCTAGCATCAGCTCTACTCCTGAAACTCTCGGTACAATTACTGGAACTGCTCCATAGTTCACTATCAAATCCAGGTGGTATTCTCCTGCACGCACAACTTTCCATCCTAATTATTATTTCATCCTCAATTTTCTCTGTTAGTGAAGGGCGTGCGATACATTGAAATTTAAAAATAATGAATTGGGTTCTCTGTCAAGGGGGGCACAAGCAGAGAAAATTTAAGATCTCTGAGATCATTATGGAGCACAAGAATGGGAAACGTCCTGCAGCAAATCAACTGATGAATTAATAAGAGAAGGGCGTAGTCGACATACTTACCCACGAAATCAACGAATTTGTTCTTACTAACGGTTCTTCTGGAGACGATGAACGGTTCTTCTGGAGACGATAAGAACCCTTAGAAGCATCATTCATAACCATTACAGATTCAGAAGCGGGACGCACGATAGGAATAAAAAAAAGGTTGAATATCTGACACTCATACACAGTCCAGAAAGTGAGGGCTTTTGGATTTGATTTTCCTTTAACGCAAGCAACAAAAGCAAAAGCAGGAGCGCAACTGGCTATTGGCATTCAATCGACCGTTATAACTTATAACATTGTTCTTTATAGATCGATCGTTATAACTTATAACATTGCTTTTTATATTTGATTTTTCAGTATGTTGAATCTATTTCTGCATTCAAAAATGGATTTTAAACAATGAAAAATGGTGATTTTGTGCATATTTATGTAGCCGAATTTCAATGAAAAAATCATTTCGTAGAATAGTTTGACAAAACCTAAATAAAATTGCAAAAAAAATGGATGTCTTTTATGTATAAATAAAATATAAAATTACAATAAATTGATTAGTTTTAATAATAAGAAATGTGTAGTTTGTGGACTTCTTAAGGTCGATAATTTAAAAATGTTTTTTTGGTTTGAATATGCTTGAAGGCTTTGTGACTAGTTTGACTGAGTAGTCTTTACCATAGGTACTATGAGTTGTATTAGCTATATGTTTGAACCTGCAACCATCCTACAAGGATATGACATCCATGGATTCTTCTATGAAAGATTTGACTTCTCTAGATAATGGCTATCATTGCATTGCTTTGAAAAGCTCTTCTCTGATTTGATATCTCTCTTTCTTCTTCTCTTACAATACTTTAGAACCTAGATCTATCCCTTTCACTAGCATGGATGGAAATGCTAGCAAGTTATCACCCAAGGAAACATCAAAGACTTCAGATACTTATGAAGGCTTCTTTGGCAAAGGTAGTTTCACCCTCTTTCAAGGAAGTAATCACTTGCTCCACTCTATCTTAAAAAATCCCTTAGAGTCAACCCTTCTCACACCATCCCATAATGAAGAAGGCGACATTCACCCCATTCATTCTAATGAATAAGCAAGCATTAGTTTAAATGCAATTTTCCAAGAACATGGTCTAATATACTAGTTTACAATTGGTTTTTGATCTAGTTTAATCAATCTCCACTTGTGGATTTCCCATGCCTAGAAGTCCCATCTCTTGAAAGAAACATACATTTTCCATGGCCTTGAGGTTTCTATATTATCAAGTTCAACTTTTCTATGAAATATAGGAGTCTCATATTGTATTTATAGCCTTGGATCTATGGATGAGTTAGACTTTGCTTGAAGTGTTGGCACTATTTCTTCAATATCTCTATGAAATCCCTATCTTTTTCCTTGATGTAGGTCTAACTCCTTACCTCTCTCTACATTTCCAATGCTTTGAATCACTACACACAATCAAGAACAAGCTTGGAAAGTTTCACTTTTGACATGAAGAAACACAAAAATTGCACATCCCCACCTCATATGCCAAAATTTGCAAAGAAATCAACTTCCTCAATGAATTACTAGAAGAAATCCAACTAGAAGTTGCATACTATGTGTGGATTCAAAAATTGGTTTATAAGAAATTTGCATTCAGGTTTAGATCTTACTTTTAAGTTGGACATACAACATCTTCCTTCTAAGTCCTAGAGGTATGGAAGGAATACTACTAAGAAATGCATCACAAAAAATATCACGATGCATTGCAGCCACTAAGTAACACCATCTCATCAATGCAACCACTCCTAGAGAAGGGGTTTCATAAGACTTCGATAGAGAAATAACAAGAGCAAAGGGCATTGTCATCCCTATTGAAGAAAATTCATTGCCATTAGAGAAATTTTGAGGTAAAAAATGGGTCTCTAAACAAAAAATGTGCTATCAACATCAACTTTAAAAGAACCAATAGGATTCAAGATGATGATGTGAACCATTGAGGTAAATACTTTTGGAGGGAAAGAAATAAAACTATTTTTTATTTATCTTCTTATAAGTTTACTCAAATTTCAAGCACTCCTTGGATGTATAATTAAATTTTGCATTCAACAAGTACTCACTTTGCATATTTTTGATAGAACCATGATGAGATAAACTGGAAATGCATGAAAAAATGTGTTACCATTGCTAATTTTGATATAAACACATTTTTTTGTGTGTATTTCTATTTTATCTCAGTATGTGTCTATCAAAAATATGCACAATGGGTACTCTTCGGATGTGGAATTTAATTCTTCATTCTATGAGTACCTACACTTGAAATTTGAGGAATCTCATAAGGGGATAAGTTGAAAATAAGATTATAAAAAGTAGGTTTCTTTCTTTCCCTTTGAAAAATCATAAGTCTTTTTTTATTATTTTAACTATTATTTTATTATTTTCCATATAAGACTCATTTTAGACCTCAAAATTTCTCTAATTCATCCTTGTCATAATAGTGCTTAAAGATATGAAAGCTAGTGGTTTTGAAGATTCATAATGCTTGAATCTTGCTCTTCCCTAAGCCCAACACATCACCCCATCTCTCCAATTCCTCATGTGAATTATGACCATCCACCCATTTTAGACCTCAAATTTTCTCTAATGCATCATTGTCATAGTAGTGCTTAAAGATCAATTTCTGAATTGCTTTTAGTTACCGTGGAATCTTTCCCTAGGAGATGGCATGAGGCTAAAAAAAAGAAAGAGAAAAATTGCAAAATGGAAAACCATTTTTTAATGAGACAAAAATGAAATGTACATTACCATGTAATATTAATTTTGTCAATACAATATACACCTAAAAAAAATATAATTTCCATTTCTAAAAAATGTTATTTCCATTTAATTTTAAATAAAAATAATGATTTTAAATAAAAAAAAAATACATTTTCAAATTTACTAATTACTTATGAAATCCATTTAATTTTCAAATAAAAATAATAATTTTAAAAAATACTCATGTCAAATTTATCAATTACTAATTAATGTAGTCACTTCATCTTTTAAATTTAATATATTATTATACACACAAAATACATTTTCCAATTTACCTCCCTCCCTCACTCACTCACTTCTCCAAATTCACTATATTATTAAAACACAAAATATATTTTCGCATTTATCATTACCAATGTACTCRCTCCATCCTTCAAATTCAATATATTATTAAATACACAAAATTGGATTATTTAGACCCGACCTTAACTTTACATCACCTTTAGATAACATACAAAATTGGATTATTTAAACCCCACCTTTATCTAAATTAAAGAGATAAAGGCTTAACTTTAGATCACCTTTAGATAACATACAAAATTGGACTATTTAAACCCCACGTGTATCTAAATTAAAGAGATAACTTAAGGTCCACCTTTATCCAAACTATAGAGATGTCAATTTTCTCATAAATGTTGAAAGAGATTCTTAAATGATGAAGTCCATTATTGATAAGAAGTCCATTATTGGGAGAAACATGAATGCCAAGTCACGTATTGGGTGAAACATGAATTAA
>JASDQU010241576.1:19331-34319 GCA_032191745.1 Picea mariana
CAGGGTTTGGGTTTGCCAAGGAAATCAACTCAAAAGCAACGAGCATAAGGCTGGAATGACTTTAAGTTCCTTGATTAAAAAAACTGAGTAAAACACAATTCTTTACACAATAGAAGTAAAGTAATGAAAGCACAAGAACAATATTAATCTACCATTCAAAAATAAACACATGCGTACCGTAGCCAAATGTGACAGCTCCGAATCGTTGTCCCACGCGCGCTCCGTCTAGCTCCTGCTTGTGGACCGATGTGACCTCACCGAAACCTCCTAGCCAATGCTAGGGGTAGTCATCTTCCCCCTAAGCCCCCTGAGCCACAAAGGGGTCATGCACACAATACTATATAATCGTTATCACCCAGCTCGCCTCGCAAGGTCGAGCTACCACTCGTTACTCGAGCTGGGTATCCCAACTCCCACAAAATAAGTTTAGTCAAGACAAAAATTCAGCAGCGTAACGTTACGCATCAATATGAGATCCATACTCCTCCTCCTCCATCCTTTTTATAGAGTTTTTAAGTAATTAGTGTCCCAAATTCTCATTAAATTCCTTTTTATAAATTTTAATTAGGAAAAACCTCCCCCATACACATGTCACCCAATCCCCTAGTTGCTCTAGAAAATTACTTTTATTAATTAATTAACTATTCCTCTTTCCCTCACCCAGCTAAAAGATTTCCTAAAAATGCTCCTAGGTGTCCCAAAATTCCCTTACACTTCTTAAATGACTTATGCCTTACTTAATTCCTAGTTGAGTTCAAAAATAGCAAGTTCCCAAGGAAATATTCCTTACTAAGTTAGACATTCAACTTTTTCTTTGTGTTTCCCCTTTTTCCTTTAGTTTCCTATTTCTTTTAAGCTTCCCTCTTTTCCCTTTTTAACTAAAAATCAATTTAGGAAGTGTAGAAAAGCAACCATTTACCCCTTTTTCTTTTTAATTAAAAATTAAATTAGCATATGTAGATAAAACAATTATTTCCCTTTTAAAATTTTAATCCCCCTTTATAATTTGATTTTAATAATTTAATTGAATTTCTTACCTCCTTCTTATTACATGTTTAATTATGATTATTATTTTTGACCACATGTGTTACTTAGACCTAGATTTTAATTTTTCTAGGCTGGACGACATTTTCATTAGGGAAAAAATGTTTTTAATTGTTACTTATCACATCATTCATTTTAGGGCTAACTAGGTTTATTCACTTACCAGTTAAAATCACGATGTGCCCTTCAGGACGCACTAGGTTCTCCAAGGGTTCCACTCGCCTATTTCCGTTTTCCTTGCGCGACGTGCCCTTCAAGACATACTACGTGCTCCAAGGGTGCCACTTGCCTCTTTTTGTTTTCCTTGCGCGACGTGCCCTTCAAGACGCAATATGTGCTCCAAGGGTGCCACTCGCCTCTTAACTGACTTGGTAGACATAAAAAACCCCTGGAGTCAATACTCCACCAGGTGATCTTGTGGGAGACTAAGGGCCTCTAAGGAATAAGGCCCCTACCTTATTGTGTGCCCCTTAGAATCGTCGTGAGCGTATATCACAGTCTTCCCTCACGACGTCGTGGGTCTTCTCGAACTAGGTAATTGCTAGCCTATAGTTCGAGCCATGACGAGAGTGCTATTAGGTTGTGGCAGGGTTGTTGTCCACACCTCTCCCTCAAAGTGTCTGGTTGTCATGCGTGACCCCTCTACTCCACATATGAGTCTATTCGACAAGCTATTATCAGCCCCAATAGTCCACTCCCTGACTCGATCCAGAGTCCAAGGGGTTTCATCGATGCCTTTGCATCCTTGAGGTCCAAAGTCCTGCACACTCAGGAGAACCTAGTCAATAGAACCTATCTATCTCAATACAAAAAAATAACATATCATCATATCCATAATGCCTCATAATCATAATCAAATGACCAATAGTATAATAATTCAGATCACTTGCAAGCAAGTGTCCTCAAGGATAAGTTCACTCAGTGCGTGCAAGAGCGAGATGTTACATACACCCCCTCTTGGTTTAAACTTCATCCCAAAGTTTCACAGTATATAAATGACGAAATAAAGTGTATCACGGTATCATAAGTCTATCTATCAAACAAAAATGGAAACTACTGGCGCATATCATATGCGTCCTCACAGGTCGTTGAGTGCAGACTATAGCTATCCCACTGGACCTTGACCTGATCTACGGTTCGACGCCGTATCTGTTGAATGTGATGGTCCAGAATACAGATCATCTCTGCTGTGAGCACACCCTCATCCGATACCTGCAAGGTACTCAATTCAAACATGTGTAGGATATCTAACATAATGTCTCAAACATAGATGTGAAAGACATCATGCATATGCCTCAAGGATCAGACAAGGTTAGTCAATAGGCCACGACCCTCTCTTTTTCACAATCTCGCAGGATCCCATGAACCTAGGAGATAGTTTAGCACCCTTTTCAAACTTGATCTTACTCTTATGTGGTTTCACCCGCAAGAATACTTGATTGCCACATCGTAACTACGATCGACACGATGTGCATCGACATAACTCTTCTGTCGATCCTGTGCTTCCTTGATCCTTTGTCTTATAGTTTGGATTTAATCTTCCATTTCTTGGATCGCTTCTAGTCCCACCAGAACCCTATCCTCAAGGCGTCTCACACGGTTTCCCATAAAGAAACTTGAAATGCGCCATCTTAATGGTGCTTTGATAACTGTCATTATACGCAAATTCTACCAGTGGAAAGAAATCTTCCCAATTCTTATGTTGGTCCAATGTACATACGCAACATGTCCTCCAGGAATTGGTTTGTTCATTCAGTCTACTCGTCTATCTCCGGGTGATATGTGGTACTAAAGTTAAGTAGGGTTCCCAAGGCCTCTTGGAAACTAGTCCAAAATCGTCCTTTAAACACTGATCCTATAATGAATTTAATCCTCTTAGGAACGCCATTCCCTTACAATCTCGCTGAGTAAACTCTAGATAATTCAGGTTCTTGATACATTGTATGCACATGAGTAAAATGAGCACTCTTCATCAGAGTGTTGACTACCACAAAATCGAGTCATGTATCCTTACCGTCAGTGGAAATCTGACAATGAAATCCTTAGAAATTCCCTCCCATTTTGATTCAGGAATAGTGTGGCTGTAGTAATCCCACCGGATTTCTATGTTCAACCTTCACCTGCTGGCATTCTAGACATCTTGCCACATAGTTGACTATGTCTTCCTTCATTCCTTTCCAGAAGAATAAGGGTTTAAGGTTTTCCCTCATCTTCATGACTCCTAGGTGAGACATGCACACTACTTTGTGAGCCTCGTTTAGGATCAAACCTCTCAACCTGTCATTGGGTGGTATGTAAATTAGATCTTTAAATCTCAATGATATGTCGTTGTCCATAGTAAGTCCTTCAAATTTTGGTACCTTCATTGTGTATTGTCTAATAAAATCCTTGACCTCTTTGTACCATTCATCATCACGCTGTAAAGTTAGAATATTTTCACGTAGATTCGTATGAAGAGGCAATCACCTAAAATATGCGTGGTCTCCGACTCAATGCATCCACTGCTTTGTTCACTGTCCCTTTTATGTAATAAATATTGAAATCATACTTGCTAAGAAATTCCAACCAACGTCGTTGTCGTGCATTCAAGTTGCTTTGCGTGAAGATGGGTTGTAGTCCACACTGGTCCATTTTTAGTTCAATTTCTGTCCAATAAGGTAGTGTCTCCAAACTCTCAAGGCATAAACAATGGCTAACAACTCCAAATCATGTGTTGCATAGTTCTCCTCATGCCTTCGCAACTTTTTCGAGATGTAAGAGATCACTCGACTATCTTGCATGAAGACTCCACCTAAGCCTTCCTTGGATGCATCATTGCATACCAAGAAGTTCGCATCCATGTCAGGGAAATTCAGTATCAGTGTCA
This sequence comes from Picea mariana, assembly GCA_032191745.1. Classification (NCBI taxonomy): domain Eukaryota; kingdom Viridiplantae; phylum Streptophyta; class Pinopsida; order Pinales; family Pinaceae; genus Picea; species Picea mariana. The sequence goes on from JASDQU010241576.1 coordinate 23,242, forward strand.
TTGTCAACAACTCCTTGAGCCTCTGAAATGCTTCCGTGCATTTCTCGGTCCAAACAAACTTCTTGTTCTTCTTCTGCAATTCTGTGATCGGATTTTCTATCCTTGAGAAACCCTCGAAGAACCGTCGATAGTATCCCGCTAAACCCATGAAGCTACGTACTTCTGGGACATTCGTTGATGCAGACCATTCCACAATATCCTTGACCCTTGTTGGATCCACGACGATACCTTCGTCGGAGAGGACATGCCCTAAGTAGTGAATCTTCGATTGATAAAACGAGCATTTAGAAAATTTCCCATACAATTCGTTCTCTCGCAGACACTGTAATACCAAGCACAATGATCATCATGCTCCTCCATCATCCGAGAGTNAGCGCAATGATCATCATGCTCCTCCATCATCCGAGAGTAAATCAAAATATCGTCAATGAATACTTGGACGAACTTGTCCAAGTATTCGTGGAACACCTCGTTCATTAAACTCATAAGTACCCCAGGGGCATTTGTCAGTCCAAAGGTAAAACAATAAACTTGTAATTTCCAACCTCGTCATAAAGGCGGTCCTAGGGATGCCATCCTCCTTGATCCGTAACTGGTGATACTCTGATCTCAATTCGATCGCTAAAAACACCGTCGCTCCTTTCATCTGATCAAACAGATCATCAATCCTTGGCAACAGATACTAATTCTTGATCATTGCCTTGTTCAATTGACGGTAGTCAATGCAGAGTCTCCACGACCCATCCTTCTTTCAAATGAAAATAATAGGCGCACCCCACGGTGACACACTGAGACGTATAAGTCCCAGGTCCAACAACTCTTTCATTTGCATTTTCATCTCCTGTAACTCCGGGGTCGACATCCGATAAGGTGTTCTTGCTATCGATTCAGTCCCCGGTCTTAGGTCCATGGTAAATTCCAATTCCCTCTTTGGTGGCATCCCAGGTAACTCCTCAGGGAAGACGTCCACAAACTCTCTAACCATTGGAAGGTGTTCTAGACCTTCTGCTACTCCCTTCTCATTTAACACAAGGATCACATAAAGCTTACATCCCTTGCACATGCTCTTTCATAGATGTAAAGAAGAGATGAACCTCAGGGAAACTCCCTGGTTCTAACCTACAATCATGCATCTCTGTCCCTTGTCATTGACCAAGCTTAACCATTTCGTCTTACAGTTGAGTATTGCCTCATGCAATTCCAACCAATCCATACCAATCACGATGTCATAAGATCCTAAGATTGTGACATACAGGTTGGCCTCGGTGAAAAACTCTCCTAGGTTAAGGCTACAGCCCGTAACCTTCCCTCCAACCTTCTTTTTGGCTCCCGAAGCCATTTCTACAAAGCTAAACTCACCCTGTTCGACTGCCTTTACCTTAATTCTTCTTAGTGCTACTCCAGAAATGAAACTCTTTGTAGAAATGAGATCTATCAAAATATGAAGGGTCTGGTTAGCGATGGTTTTTGACATCTCAAGCACAGTCAACTAATGTTCCTCCTGAGGATTATCGACCGCTACATGAATTAGCTGGGCCTTGCCCAAATCTACCACCATAGTGGGTCCGGCTAATCCAGATGCTCTAGTCCTCTCCTATAATCATTCCTCAAATAGTTCCCATGACACGTCTTCAACTTCCATGTTCAACTGTGGTAGGAGTGTATTCCACAACATAAGAGCACTCCTCTTCAGTTGAAAGACCGCAATGCAAACCTTTATGTTGGAGGTATAGTTGTGAAGTGAAAATCACATTGCCATATTCTCCAACCATGCCTTGACGGCTGCAACGTCCGAGGCACCGAAGAACTCGATAAATTTGACCTTCTCGAGTTTGCGGTGAATACTAATGGTATTGGCTGGGCGCGTTGTGGACCCTCAGGGGTATAGGCGCCCTGGCCTCATATCAGTACAAATGGTGAAACAAGGCCTCTGACAATCTCTGGAAGAATCTTGTCAAACCATCATCATCCATTACAACAATCAGATCTAGCCCAAGGACTTGTTCCTCCCCTGGGGTTTAGACTCCAAGGGGGAGGGAACTTATGGAGGCATCACACCTCCTTCTACGACACCACTTTGCGAACCTCTGTGGTGTCCTCTAATCGAGATCCCCATAGGGACACATTAATGCTTTTAATTAACGCTAGGTTAATATTACAGTGGAAAGCCTGACGATCCACAACTGCAGAGTTGAACCCACTCTGATACCATATGTAACGGCCCCATCATTATGACTACAAGTGACACAAGCAAGTGATTTTTTTTTTTTAAGAAGGAATTCAATAAGGACAACAGTTAAACAACATAACTTGACGACAAACACAACACATGTAGATCGGGAAACTGACAACAACGACTCAACACACTAGCACACCAGGCAATTGGATGAAACAAGTGAAAATCAAGATAGATGGAAATGACTACCCACCCGACACAAGCAAGAAAACACCTACAAGCTAAAGGACAACATCAACAACACGACACAGTGGCTTTGACGAATAGGAACTAGAAACCTCTATGTCGCACAAAACCTAGTGCCTTAAGGCATTACAAAACCAAGTACCAACAACCATTACAACGAACAATGCCCACATCAGGAAGCACATACTCCGACTAGGTTATCATTCGCCTCTATCCCTCAGGGTTCACAATGATCCCCTCATTAGGAATCATGTTGTCACAAGGCGATAGGCATGACGATAACCCTAGCACAACATAACACATCTAGACCAATAACCCAAGAAAATCTAACGTGCTAGGAGACTGAATTAACTGTCAACCACATGACGAAAAACCCAATCACCCAATCGACAAGTCAAAAAGACGACTATAAAATTCATACAACACAATGATTTCCTTGCGCAACAAAATTAATTTGTACACATTAAATAATTATTATTAACAATTAGTTCGTTGCAAGTATTTTCCAAATCCCAATATCAGATAAGTATATATTGCTATCCTTTAAAACTGAATTCACTATCTTGTAAAACTGAAACTATACATCGAATATAATTGTTGTAGTGCAACTGAAACCACATGTTATTCACATAACAATATATCGAATACGTTTGTAATTTCTATGACTTATCAATCCAATCTATATCGTTGTGATATAATACAAACATCGTTGTCTAAATAATACCAAATCGTTGTCTAAACATTACCAAAAAATGTTGTCTACAATTACCCACGTTGTTTAATAACAGTCTAATAATACATGAAATGCTGAGTTAATATGATATCACTGACTATTAAACCTGATAGCGCTGTATAAAAATGAATGAATCACTATCCCAAAATTAAGGGAAAGTCACGGAGTTTAAAATTATGATGTTCAATAATGTTGTCATGACAAATGAAGATATATAATCTAGTTAAATGATAACACATGTATTAAATAAATGTGAGATTGTTGTATAAATATCAATATCGTTACTGTGTAAATAGCAATATGGATATCGTTTACTGTGTAAATAGCAATATGGATAATATTGTTGCCATTTAAATGTATAGTTCATTGTATATGTAACTTCGTGTACTTTAAATTATTGCCACTAAATTTCTAGAATTAGATGTCTGTCACACATTTAAATAACACATATTTAATTAAAAGCGTTGTCACTAATAATACAACACTGTCATACCCAACATATGATGCTTACAACAAATCGTTGTCATTACCACAATGTAATTATTGAAAATCGTTGCCAAGCTGTCTGTATCACTATTTAAGAATTGGTAATTAGTTGTGTATCTCGATGTGTGAAAAGGATATAGAAATTAGCTGGTGAAGGCTATACACAAAGCAATCAAATTGCAGTGGTGAAGCGAGTTTCTTAGAGAATCGTGAGTAAGAACTAGGTGGTTATGCCATTAAAATCATGAGCAGGAACTGGGCATTTATGTCATTAAATTCGTGAGAACGAACATGGCATTTATTCCACTAAAGTTGTGAGCAAGATCTGGGCATTTATGCCATTAAATTCATGAGCAAGAACTGAAAATTTATGCCATTAAATTCTTGAGCTATCATAATTGAATTCGCTGAGTTGATATATATATGTTGAGTTAATAATATATATGAATTTGCTGAGTTAATATATACGGATTCACTGAGTTAAAGGTATTTTAAAAAGGAGATAAAACATCTGTCAACGAATTGTTGCCAAACGAAATAGCTGCCAACGAAATCGAAATAGCTATCAACATAATAAAAATAGATGCCAAACGAATTAGCCTCCAAACGAAATCGAAATAACTATCAACGAAAAAACTATCAAATGAAATCAAAATAGCTTCCCAATGAAATCGAAATAGTTATCAACGAAATGGCTATCAAACGAAATCAAAATAGCTACCCAACGAAATCGAAATAGTTATCAAACGAAATCGATGCCCAATTAAACATCATTCAAAGGGAGATAAAACATATATCAAACGAAATAGATTCCAGGTAAACTTGTTGCAGTAAAGACCACGAAAATCATAAGGTGAATTCACTGTCAATAAATTTAAAAACACAGTGATTCTCTCATTGAAACTCAGTCAAGAATGCGGGGTGAAGAGCCACGAAATTCGTAGGGAAAAATCGTTGTCAATAAAATTTAAAAACGCAAGAACTCTCTCAATAAAATCTCATTCAAGAATGCTGGGTGAAGAGCCACAAAAATCGTAGGGAAATTCGAAGTATAATTTGTTTTTATTATAAGGCATAAATTTATTGTCATTCAAGTGAAAAAACGCAGGCATTCAAAGTAAAATTTTCATTGTTATTCAAGGCATAATTTACTGTCATTCAAGTGTAAAAACACAGTCAATATATAAATTAAAACGTTTTCATTCACATATTAATAACACTGAGATTTTACCAATCAAAGAGATGGGAATTGTCATTAAAATCGCAGAGAATAAAATGCCATCCAAAAATGCAGAGGTGATATTAAAAACGCGGAGAGTATTGAGTTGTTCACAAAGAGAAATAATAAACAATACACAAAGATACTCACTCACAAGAAGGCGCAAAGACAAATCATTCATCCAGGAATCAATCAAACAAAAAGATAAATAAGGGATAGATAGCTGGGCAAATTGATCCTTCACTCATCATCCATGCACAAAAAAGCAGGGAATTTGAATCTATAGGTCTTTAAACAAAGAAGTGATGACTATTGATTCGGCTCCTGAACGACTGCTCAGGCACAGACTGATGACTAAAGGGATAAGGGAAAAACAAAAGTTTATTCATAATATCAATAAAACAAAAAGAGAAAATTCATAGAAATCAGGGTTTGGGTTTGCTAAGGAAATCAACTCAAAAAGAAGCGAGCGTAAGGTTGGGATGACTTTAAGTTCCTTGATTAAAAATGCCGAGCAAAACACAATTCTTTACACAATAGAAGTAAAGTAATGAAAGCGCAAGAACAATATTAATATACCATTAAAAAATAAACACATGCGTAACCTATCCAAATGCGACAACTCTGAGTCGTTGTCCCGCGCATGCTCCTTCCAGCTTCCGCTTGCCGACCGATGTGACCTCACCAGTACCTCCCAACCAATGCTATGGATACTCCTCTTCCCCCTGAGCCCCTCGAGCTGCAAAGGGGCCACACACACAATACCATAGAATCACTAGCACCCAACTCGCCTCGCAAGGTCGAACTACCACTCGTTACCCGAGTTGGGTATCCCAACTCCCACAAGATAAGTTCAGTCAAGACAAAAATTCAACAGCACAATGTTACACATCAAGATGAGATCCATACTCCTCCTCCTCCATACTTTTTATAGATTTTTTAAGTAATTAGTTTCCCAAATTCTCATTAAATTCCTTTTTATAAATTTTAATTAGGAAAAACCTCCCCCATACACATGTCGTATGATCCCCTAGTTGCACTAGAAAATTACTTTTATTAATTTTAATTATTCCTGTTTCCCTCACCCACCTAAAATCATTCCTAAAAACGCTCCTAGGTGTCCCAAAATTCCCTTGCACTTCTTAAATGACTTACACCTTACTTAATTCCTAGTTGAGTTCAAAAATAGCAAGTTCCCAAGGAAAGATTCCTTACGAAGTTAGACATTCATCTTTTTCTTTATGTTTCCCCTTTTTCCTTTAGTTTCCTATTTCTTTTAAGTTTACCTCTTTTCCCTTTTTAACTAAAAATCAATTTAGGAAGTGTAGAAAAGCGACCATTTACCCCTTTTTCTTTTTAATTAAAAATTAAATTAGCATATGTAGATAAAACGATCATTTCCCTTTTAAAATTGTAATCCCCCTTTGTAATTTGATTTTAATAATTTGATTGAATTTCTTACCCCCTTCTTGTTACATGTTTAATTATGATTATTATTTTTGACCACATGTGTTACTTAGACCTAAATTTTAATTTCTCTAGGCTGGGCGACATTTTCAATAGGAAAAAATTGTTTTTAATTCTTACTTATCATATCATTCATTTTAGGGCCGACTAGGTTTATTCACTTACCAGTTAAAACCGCAACGTGCCCTTCAGGACGCACTAGGTGCTCCAAGGGTGCCACTCGCCTCTTTCCATTTTCCTTGTGCGACGTGCCCTTCAAGACGCACTACGTGCTCCAAGGGTGACACTTGCCTCTTGACTGACTTGGTAGACATCAAAAACTCCTGGAGTCAATACTATGCTAGGTGAGCTTGTGGGAGATTAAGGGACTATAAGGAATAAGGTCCCTGCCTTATTGCGTTCCCCTTAGAATCATCATGAGTGACTGTCACAGTCTTCCCTCATGACATCGTGGGTCTTCTCGAACTAGGTAGTCGCTAGCCTACAGTTCGAGCCACAATAAGAGTGATAATAGGCTGTGGCAGGGCTGTTGTCCACACCTCTCCCTCAAAGTCTCTGGTTTTTGTGCATGACCCCTCTACTCCACATGTGAGTCTAGTCGGCAAGATATCATCAGCCCCAATGGTCCACTCCCTAACTCAATCTAGAGTCCAAGGGGTTTCATTGATGCCTCTGCATCCTCGAGGTCCAAAGTCCTGCACACTTAGGATAACCTAATCAATAACACTTGTCTATGTCAATACAACAAAATAACATATCATAATATCCATAATGACTTATAATCATAATCAAATGACCAATAGTATAATAATCCGGATCACTTGAAAGCAAGTGTCCTCATGGATAATTTCGCTCAGTGCTTGCAAGAGCGGAATGTTACATTTATACATTGCAAACAATCTTAACTGGATGAAGGTATGGATTGAAAGATGTAAACAACATCATGGAAATAGGTTATCATGGAAACAACTGTCTGAATTGGTCAGAGAAGCTCATTGTAATGGAGATTCCAATGTTACACAGAGGGAAATTGATTTAGCATATGGTTTGAAAGATGGACAGGCAAGCAAATTCACCCATTTTATTCAATTATTTTATATTATATTAATGTGACTGCAAGTGTGTGTTTTTTTAGATACTTTCCAATTTATATAAATATGTTTATTAATTGACATTGCATCTTTTACATGTCTTTCATATTGTAGTTGAAACACCACAAAGCTATGTGTTGCAATGGTCGTAATTTTCGCATCAAACAGTTGGATGAAACCAGGAAAAATTCTGATAGTGGGATAACTGATGTATTCCAAGTCACTAATGTTTCCTCTAGAAGTGATAGACATCCCCGAGAATTTTAAAATATATATTATGGACATTTGGATGATATACTTGAGTGTGACTTTAATTCCTTCAAATTAGTTATGTTCGACGTCAAATGATATAGGTTATGAATGCATGAACATGACGAGGAAATAATTGTTATTCAACATGTCGATGGATGAAGCTTGTGCAAATTTTCAAGTACTTGTTTATTGACGTTATTGCATTCCCTTGCATCACTAGATGCAGGAACATACGTCTCAAATGAATTTTAAAAGAAACATCTAAAAGACATTGTACTAAGACTAGACATGGGCAACAATGACCTGTGAATGGGGCCAACGTTGGAGTTTTTAAAATTGTTTCTGTATGCATTGGAATTTGACATGGATAGACTATTCACATACCTTAACGATATGGGAGGGTTTACAGACTCAAATATGACTCACACACCCACTCTATATATATGATCTCATCCTCGTTTCTTTTGTACTTTCTCATATTAATGTCATGCATGGAACTCCCAACATACCCATCGTCATGGTCGTTCTCTTTATATTCATCGCCTATGTTGTTCAAAACCAATATCATGCCAATTAGGCCCATGATTTTGGTGGAAAGAAGAAGGCACTAGATGAGATTTGATATTTAAATAATGATTTCATACTAATATTCTTTATGGAGCAAAAAAGTAATTAGATGAGAGCAAAAAACAGAGACACAAAATAATTGATGAAGCTTGTGAAATTTATCAAGTACTTTTTTTATCGATGTTGTTGCATTCCCTTGCAGTACTAGATGCGAGAACATGCATCTTGAACGAATTTTAAAAGAAACATCCAAAATACATTGTACTAGGACTAGACATGGGCAACAGTGACCTGTGAATGGGGCCAACATTGAAATTTTTTCAAATTGTTTCTTTATACATTGATATTTGACATGGATAGACTATTAGCATGCCTTGACGATATGGGAGAGTTTCCAGACTCAATGATGACTCACACACCCACTCTATATATCCTATATCATCCGCGTCTCTTTTGTACTTTCTTGGATTAATGTCATGCATGGAACACCCAACATACCCATCGTCCATGTTTTTACAACACACACATGTATATCCTTTCCCCTCACCAACCACCCTCTTGGTGGTGAGCATATGCATGCGTGTAGGGTTTAGGGTGGGAGGTAGGTGGTGAGGATATGCATGTGTGTGTTGTGACTAGTGACCAATGCCAACTAAATACCAAGTTCATGAACATTGAACTATTATCCCCAATAATGTTAGAATAAAAACCCTATAGTTGAAGTCATTGTTTACCATAGAATTGAATTGTTCAACTTCTTGAACTTTTGTAATTGAAACCTTTATGATAAATATACAATATTAAAGGCTTCAAAGTGGTTGGACAATTATTCAAGACTAGTCTATTTGCAAAGGAATTGATAGTGATTTCGTTCATGATATATGTTATCCTCTAGAGGAATAGATATTTCTGGCAGAGGAGTTGTAACAAATATTTTTCATTCATTGTTATAAAAAAAAATTGCAACTCCCGTATCACATTATCCAATTGGCCATACAAGGGCATCTAAAAAATGGCCTTGATATTAACAGTTTTTGGGTCATGATATTCTAGTGCACTTTTTGGAATCTTCCCATGCATTTTTCAAGGTTCCAATTTTTTTTGGACATATCATATCCATCTAGCTCAACATTCCCACTTATCCCTAATCAAGATAAGGTTAGGGTTCTTTTACTCAAGAGTTTTTACTTCTTAAGTTTTTTGGCATCATTGTAAAATGTAGTTCCAACTCTTGTTATGGTATTTTTGAAAATGAGCATAGTAATCACATCTTTTTTCATAGATAAGCTACGACCATTCTAGCCATATTTTATTGCTATGTATATGGTAGTGTTTTTCACCATATGATTCATCAATAGAATTTGGGTTTCATTGTAATTCTTTACTTTCAATATAGTCCCTTATATTATATCTACAATATTGTGTTCTTTCATTTCATTGTCAACCCAATCTAGATGAGTGGTATCAAAGAACTCTACACTCTCTTGTTTTTTCATGCATGTCCCAGGGGAGGTCAAGATACAAGGAATTGGGCCTCAAACTAATCAATCATGGTAAAGACTTTCCTCATTGAATCAAGCAACCTCCCATGTTTGATGAAGTAAAGAAAGACAATAGAGCCATATATCATATCAAGTTGTTGCTCTAGGAAACCCTTGACTGATAAAGGAATGAGATGATGGACCATCTCACCCAATTCCTGTGATAGAGGTACCTTCACTAAGCATTGATTTTGCAGGAAGGAAACAATTCAAGGTACGCGTTAATTTTATTTCCCTCTCTTTGAAGGAAGGATAAATGCATAATCTTTGGAGAGATGGTTGAATCTACTAGATGGATATTTCCCTATTTACGACTTTTCCAACAACAAGAAGATTACTTTCACACTTCTAAAGTGTTTTCCCCATCTCAAAGATTGGTGGGATACTTATCGTGTCCCATGGATTAAATATTATACATCATATGTGATGGAACCCATTTGGGGGCGGTGTCAGTTTTTCGTGCTTATGAATGAAAAAATATTATTGTAGCTAGTTGTTAGAGCTAATCCTAGACAATGAAAGGTGAGTGGACAACGATATAACCAATTACCCTATCCTTTATCATTCATAAGAGTTATAAAGTAATTGGACAATGGATTCAATGATTTAAAAAACATTCAAACAATGTTCTTGTGGGGTAAGAACAATCATTGGTTCATTCCAATGGAAAAGAAAATAAAACAATACTATATCACTCATGGGGAGAGCTTGCAATAGTTGAGCTTCAATATTCTCCTTGGGAGGGTCCTTTTAACCTTTTTGTGGACTCATTCTCATTCTATGACATACTTGGGAAACACTTCCCCCTTCTTGATGGCCATTTTGAATGGAAAATAAATAAGAGGGTAAGAAAACAAGAAATAAATAAATATGAGCAATGGTTTCCTAATCCTTTGATCTTGTTTACCCAACATAATGTTTCTTTGAATTACTCCTTATTAATGAATAGTTGTGGCTTCTATTTATAAGTAGAATTAAACCAATAGTGTAAACCAAATCACGAGTGAGTGATTTTTATTTAGTGACGAACACTTGTGTGCTTAATGAGACCTCAAGAAAGACCAAAGGATTGAGGGTTCATGACATGGGAAACTCAAGTTGGTTTATACACACCCACTATGTTGTATTAGAAGGTCCTTGGTCATTTATGAGCCATGGAGTAGTTGAGTTTATATATTTAAGGGGTCACACAAGTATTAAAGATTTTCCAACATGATTGTCGCTAGTAATGGGAGATATATCACATCACCCTAGAAATGGTCAAATGGAGGTTTGAATTTAGTTGGTGGTGTGTGAATAA
>JASDQU010241576.1:97425-108611 GCA_032191745.1 Picea mariana
TTTTTTAAACTGTAATATTCATTTTTTGCATAATTTTCTTCCATAATATTGATTATCATTAACTTATTAGGTATGTTTTCAACTTCTCATATTTTAAAAAGTATTCCATTTTTCCATTTTTTAGGATGGGTATTGGGTTGAGTTGAGTTTTTTTGTCTTTATTTATTTATTTTCCGGGCTTTCATGTTGTGTTATTGATTCTTATATAGTATTTTTTTCAAAGGTGGTAAAACTTATCATAATTCAATTGTTAATTTAATCATCATACTCACTACTATCCATGAATACGAATTACATAAATACATAATTATTTAACACTAAAATTGTATATTGTGCAAATTTAATTAAGTCTCTAAACTCAATTCTACGGGGGTATACATACCCTACCCTACCCCCTCTGGATTTGAACTTGTGACCTCTTAAGAGGAAACACATATTCTTAACCATTAGACCTACTCAAACTATATATAATTTATTTTTTATAAAAACAATTTTACTAATAATTATTTTTTAAATGTTTTAAGAGATAAACAAAATATTTAAAATAAAAATAATTTTTTCATTTTGTTAATAATTTTTTTTTTTTTTTTTTATAATAATAAACTTATGCATCTGATTTTGTAATTTTTAATTCCAAATTTCATTGATATGACCATTCAAAATTTATAACCCATACTAATAAAAAAAATAATATAATTTATTGCTATTTAGTATTCAGTGTTATGTGACTCAAATTCCATTGATATGAACATTCTAAAGTTATAAGCCATACTCATAAAAGGAATATTATAATATTATTGTTATGTAACTCCATAAAATATATATTTTTTTGCATTCATTATTTTTTAATTTTTTTATATAACATTATTTCAATGATCATATTAATATAAAATTATTTTAATAATCATATTGAATTTTAAGATTTCAATAATGTATATCACATGATAGACAAATAATATATTAATTTATTAATTCATTATCATTGATTTATACATTATTTTGAATATTTTATTAGTCAATTCATAAAAACAAATCTAAACATAAAACAACCACAACAAGTCTATGTTTTACTGTAAAACTATTTTTTGTATTTTTAATACTTTTTTATAAATAAAAACAAATTATTTGAATTATTTAACTACTACGACATATGAAATAAATTTTAATAGAAAATACATATACAATGGAACATAAATATTTACTTTGGAAAACCATATAAGAAAATAACATTCAATAAAAGATTGTGCCTTCCTTTTTTTTTATAGTGTGGAGATTACAATACAAATTACAAATATTTCCAAACTTACCATGAAACTATGAGACACTATGGTTTTCTACAATCATCTACAATATACTTATGTCTCCTTGCTTTATTAGCATCTCCCCAACACCCCTGCTTATACTATGGAACAACAGACAATTAGTGACAAATTAAACCCTTTTCCCCCACTCTGCTATGTTTTTTATAGTTAAAATTAAGGTTAGCTTAGGGTTTGAAACTCCCTTGGAACCTCCATGATTCTTGTAGAAGTTTCTGGTGGATTGTCACACATTACTAACTCTCCATATTCAAATTATGGTGAGCTAAAATGATTGTCATTCAAACATGTGGGGAATGTTTGGACCATTACCTTGTGAGGACCATACTTTTTGCATACGAACTCAACTTTAATTGTACGATAGCTCGTTGGAAATATCTCAACGAGAAGAAAAATCCCTATCTTGTTTAAGGAAAGCCTACAAAAATTCTCATTGAGCACCAGTCTAAAAAAATGTTGTTTAGAAACCCAAAAATGTGTCAAAAATTGTTGACCCAAATTTAAGAAAAAAAAAACATTATGTTTAAGATGCTCAAATTTTAATCTTCCACATTTTTAGTCAATTAATGAAGTTGTGTTTTACATGATTAGCTTAGAAAATATGTTCCTTGTTAAAAAATGTTATCTAAAATAGAGTAATTAGTTTGAAGTCTTTCCTTTTTAACTTAAAAAAATATATGCTTAAATTTGAAAAAGTTGAAAAAACGATATTTTAAGTCATATTTGATGTTTCAATATTCTTACCATCAGTAAGATCTTAATAAATTTTACTTCAACATGATTAAATGTATGTATTTTCTCTCTTCTAGGAACAACAACATGAAAAAATTGGATTTCTTAATTAAATATGTGGAATTTCTCTCTTCTAAGAAACAACATGAAAAAAATAGATTTACATTTTTGTTCGAAGGTTTTATCACTAAGAAACTGTGTAAAGACAAAGATAGATCCAAAGTTTCCCATTAGAATGTTATTGCTTAAATTTACTAAAATAATATGCTTTCAAAATCTATCCTTAAACCTTATCTAATTGAGGAGTAGGGATTTGGATGGATTCTTACTCTATAAAAACCATTTTTCTAATGGGGATGTTGAATGTTTCTAGTTGTTACTGTGGATTTTATCTCTTCCAAAAACAACAACATGAGAAATTTATATATACATTTTTGTTTGAAGGTTTTATCATTAGAAAACCAAGACAAAGATAGATTTAAAGTTTCTCATTAAAATATTATTGCTTAAATTTACTTAAAATAATATGTTTTTAAAATTTATCCATAACCTTATTTTTCACTCAATTATATATACATTTTTGTTTGAAGGTTTTATCATTAGAAAACCAAGACAAAGATAGATTCAAAGTTTCTCATTAAAATATTATTGTTTAAATTTACTTAAAATAATATGCTTTTAAAATCTATCCATAACCTTATCTTTCACTCAATACCTAATTGAGAAGTAGAGATTTGGATGGATTCCTACTCTATAAAAAAAACATTTTTCTAATGGTGATGTTGAATGTTTCTAGATGTCACTGTGGGATATGAAGAGAATTGCACATTATTTCACGTGTGCTCTTTATTTTCATTTAACCTTATTTTTCACTCGATATCGATATCTAATTGAGAAATAGGGATTTGAATGGATTCTAATTCTATAAAAAGCATTTTTCTAATGGTGATGTAATGGTGATGTTGAATGTTTCTAGATGTTATTGTGGGATATGAAAAAAATTGCACATTATTTCACGTGTGCTCTTTATTTTCATTTGAATGGAGATATTGTTTACTATTATGTTTTTTGCTATGGAAAAAATTAATATACATATTTGGATTAGAGTGTGTTCTTCCATATGATGTGGAAAATTATGTATAAAGAATAAAGAATTATGTGATTTGTACAATGTGATATGGGTTTTAGGGAGACATTCTTTGTCACATTCATTATTAATTATGAAGAAGTCCCAATTTTTACAGGCGATGATAATTTCTTTATTAGAATCCCTCTAACATTAATGTTTAAAAAGTTAAACAATTCGAAAATATAGAAAAAAAATTGTTTATGTCTAACAATACCAACATTTGCATGCATTATGAAGATTGAAAAATAAAATTATTGATATCTCAGGGCCATAGTATTGATAAGTTGTGTATTGATATGTTTTGGCAAGTGTATATTTTAAAAAACTTTATCAAAGTAGATGGATAGCGACCATGTCAAATAAAGCTAAAATATGTGCATCAAAGAAGACAACTTCACTCATTGTTTTGTTTTCAACTTTAGCAAAAGAGAATTTATGATATGTCTTTTCTAAATCCTCGTAACTTTTTTCAGTTAATACTTGGAATCCATTAGGAATTATTCTTTCTGCACATAGAATACAACAAATTATTTTTTATTTAATCATCATAAGAGATGTTACTAAGAAATGTATATTAAAAATTCTTAAGAATTCTGGTCCATTCAAAGTTTAGTGTTTTCTATTAATAGGTGATTCATTTTTCTTATAGTATTTTTGTAATTTTGGTTTATTTATTAAGAATTATTTTATATATATATATATATATATATATATATATATATATTGTAAAGATAACAAGTATTTTTGAAATGTTTTTTTGATTTTTTTGCAAAGTTTTTTGAAAAGGAAATTTAGTTGGAAAAAAAATGTCCATAATGCAGTTAACATTGAATGAGCATTTGTGTGTGAAACCCTTATTCATGTAAATTGATCGACATTATATATATATAATCATAAGTTCAAATCTGTAACAACCCCAATCGTTATGACACCAACCAACGTACAATATGTGTTTTTTTTTTTTTTTTGAAGCGTAAGGAAGGTAATATCATTAATACAATCAAACATCACAACTCGATGATGATCATACTAGATTAAGTTCATGCAACACATAAACATAACGACCCAACATACTAACACATCAAGCAATTAGAAGCAACTTACGAACAATCAATCAGAAAAAGAATATAAACGACTACCCGCCCTTCCTACCCTGCAATGGTTAGGACCTATAGGACACATAAGAAATGCTCAAGCCTAGGTTCCCATCGATTTTGACCATTTAAGGTCTCAAGGCTAGCGACTATTCTGAGGAACAAGGAGTCGTCTACATTCCCTCCCGACACAATCAACCAAGCTGGCTAGGATAACAACAACATCAACTGTCATCAGTTTCTTCATTTCATCAATTCTAACATCAATTAACCATGTAGCGAAGGTAATCATTACCATTATCAAACATACATCAACATTAATTAACGACACATTAGTAATTTGGTTTTATATCAATCCAACATCATCAATATTTATTGGCGCATTAGAACAGATATTAAATCAATCATTCTATCTAAAAAGCGCAAGTAATCTAAATACTCAACCAGTCATAGTCGCATTAATTCATGCGCAAGAGAAATCTAAATTTCTAAGTCAATCATACATCTTAACGATCATTTATTTAGGTGCGATAAGAATCTATTACAAGCATACATCAACTAATGTACGCAAATAGTCATCAATGAAGCATTCCCTATAAAACCACATTTAAGACTAGTTATATCAACATTAATTCCAGGGCGTGAAATCAACCAATCACTTGATTAATCATTTATCAACTTATTTTACGACACAAGAGTAACTAAATTCCAACAATCACAATCCATATAAGTAACGACTCAAGATAACCAATTCTAAAACATTCAACATTCATAAGGTCAAGGCGCGTGAATATTCCAGTCACTAAATCAATCAACCTCATCAATTTTATTATGGCGCAAGGGTGATCTAATCATTTAATTAATCTGGTATTAACATTAATTCAAGTATTCTAGGCCCCAACAGTTCTCATGTAGCTCAACTATAATATTAAAAAAAAACTAAGTATCTCTCAACAACATTACAATAGTTTATACAACCTTGCATATCACTTTTAAGTAAGAAGCCCAATTCATGCACAACCTATTAGGGATATCACATTACCTACATACCCTAATAAGGAAACTATAAGGGCCTACCAAGTGCAAACAATAGTAAGGAAATCATATGCCACCTACAAATTTCATCTACAAGGAGTAAGGAGTCTAGGAACAAAAGAATAATATACGAAGCAATCAATTGCTTGTATATATCCTTGTGGCGCAAGACATTAAACCTATAAACATCCTTATAAAATTTGTGTCCTAAAAAATTCGAACTTTATATATCATTTTAAACTTTATATCATCCAAATCTATACATCATTATAATCTTTATACTTCTTAAGTAAAAATATTGATTTAATTAATATCTACAATCTGTTAATACATCAATATAAACCTTGCAATCCGTAATGCTTAAGCCTCATTAAATTTACATTATTTAAATATAAACGTTGTTCATTACAAATTATCATTGAAGTCTAGGCTGCAAGGGAATCGTTTGCGTAAAAAATTTAAGATCATTGCTACAGGAAGAGATTTCGGGGCAGTTCACAGGGATAGTGGAAGCAAGGAAAATGCCAGGGAAACCAATCTCAGCGGGGACAACCCCAAATGTCATAGGTTGGAAAAGAGAGCAGTGAAATCTTCGCTGAAACAACAACCATTCGCCAAGTGGGAAAATGCACACCAGGGCATTCACCGGTTCGCAGAGTGAGAACAATCAACAACGTTTCCCTTTTTATCCTGTAGGCCCAGGCATCACGATTTTTGTGTGGAGAGGAAAAACAAAGAGTTTGATGGTTCTCTCTGTTCGCGAGTGCACAGGCCTCACGAAAATTGTTTTTGTGTGTGAAGGGGAAAACAAAAATGTGGACGATGGATCTCTCTGTTCGCGAGTGCACATGCCTCACAAAATTTGTTTTTGTGTGTGCAAGGGAAGATAAAAACGTGGTTAATGGATCTCTCTGATCACGAGTGCACATGCCTCACAAAATTTGTTTTTGTGTATGCAGGGGGAAGATAAAAATGTGGACGATGGCTCTCTCTATCATATGCAAATCCAGATGGATGAGGAATGTGCCCCATCCAAATATTCAAAGTTATTCAATACTTTTAAAGGAATTGTGGCCTATTAGTCACAAACTCAAGACAGTTTTGAACTTCCAGGAGATAAGGGAAATAACACATGTTGAAAAGATATGAAACCAAAACAAAAACTCTACTAGAAATTCTTTTTCTCTGCAAAAAATAGGCAACTATTGTTCACTGCCCACTAGAAGAACCATTCGCCTTTCACAGGTTAAAGGCCCTGGCGCCCAACACCATCAACTGATTTTTTCTCTTAAGTGTGTTTCATGGAGAGGTCAAAACACCACATTGAAATAAAAACCACTGGGATATTTCTATCAAGATAACCTTTCTTCGACACCTTCTGCTCCTGCTAACTTCCCCAATGTACGAATGGTAGTATTTTCAAAATAATTAAAATTTAGTAGCTTAACTACTTAGTCCATTGCAAACATAATTGTGCAAATGTAGCCTACAATGAAATATAAGAACAATCAATAATATTCCTATTACAAGACCTTTTGCATATATTGGGTGTCGCTCTGAAAAATGTGTTTGAAGTCGATAAGGGTCGTCGGATGACAAATCTTTCACATAGACAAAAATACAATATACCAAAACAATTTGCGATCAACATAACAATATATATCCCAACTTGCCTCGCAAGTTCGAGCTACCACTCGTATCTGAGATGGGTATCCCAACTCCCACAAGGAAAATCAGTCAAGAGTAAAATCCGACAGCATAACCTTACCCATACTAGACGTGATCCATTATCCTCCTCCACCATCCTTTTTAAAGAGTTTTCTTAGTGATTAGTTTCCAAACCCTCGTTATATTATTTTTATTAAAACTTAAATTAGGAAAATTCTTCGCCATACACATGTCACCCGATCCCTTAGTTGCACTAGAAATTAATTAATTAAATAATTTAATTTGCCTATTTCCCTCACCCACCTAAAAGAGTTCTTAAAAACGCTCCTCGATGTCCCTTTTATTCCCTTACATTTCTTAAATGACTGGCGCCTTTCTTAAATCCTAGTTGAGTTCAAAATTAGAAATTTCCAAAGACTAGATTCCCTACTATGTTCCCCATTCCCCTTTTTCTTTAAGTTTCCCCTTTTCTTTGAGTTTCCCCTTTTTGGTATAGGTTCTGAATTAGCAAGTTTGTTCTTTGCCATCAATCAAACTTTTAAATATTTTAATCCTTCATTAAAATTTTAATTTAATTNCCTAGTTGAGTTCAAAATTAGAAATTTCCAAAGACTAGATTCCCTACTATGTTCCCCATTCCCCTTTTTCTTTAAGTTTCCCCTTTTCTTTGAGTTTCCCCTTTTTGGTATAGGTTCTGAATTAGCAAGTTTGTTCTTAGCCATCAATCAAACTTTTAAATATTTTAATCCTTCATTAAAATTTTAATTTAATTATTTATGTATGAAATTTCTTCGTCCCCCCTTGGTTAAATGCCATTTTTTTTTTGTTCACAAGCCCTACTTAGACCTAGGTTTTAAAATTCACTAGGCTCGGCAAAACGTTTTTAAGGGAGATTATGATTATTAATCTTTACTCATGCAACATTTATTTTAAGGTCGATTTAGTCCTAAGGAGACATATTTCTCTAGGTACTAAGTTCAATAACTTACCAGTGTTAAAATCATGACGTTCCCTTCAATACACACTACGTGCTCCAAGGGTGCCACTTGCCTGCATTCATGTTTTATTTTCGCGATGTGCCCTTCATGACACACTACATGCTCCAAGGGTGCCACTCGCCTTTTGATTTATTTTGGTAGACGTCAAACCCCTGGAGTCAATACTCCGCCAGGTGACCTTATGGGAGACTAAGGGCCTCTGAGGAATAAGGACCCTGACTTATTGTGTGCCCCTTAGAATCATCGTGGGATACTGTAACAGTCTTCCCCCACAACATCGTGGATCTCTCGAACTAGGTAATCGTTAACCTACAGTTCAAGCCACGACGAGAGTGCTAGTAGGTTGTGGAAGAGTTGTTGCACACCTCTCCCTCAATATCTTTGGTTGTCATGCATGACCCCCTTACTCCAAATGTGAGTCTAGTTAGCAAGTTATCGTCAGCTTGCATCCAACAACGAAACATGTCAACGATCCAAATCAACATCATAATATACTAGTCATATGTCACATATGAAATATCAAAAACACTCAAACCATAACAATCCACTCCCTAACTCAATACAGAGTCCAAGGAGGTCCATCGATGCCCTCAGCATCCTCAATCGGTCCAGAGTCCTGCACACTCAGGAAAACCAATCAATAGTACATGTCGATATAAATATAATAAAATGACATAACACCATATCCACAACATCATCACAATCTGTAATCGAAACAGTCTATCATATAATGAACCAGATTACTTGCATGCAAGTGTCCTCAAAGAATAAGTCCAATCAGGTGCACAAAAGAGAGGGATGTTACATGCACCCACTCTTGTTTTAAATTTTGTCCCGAAGTTTCACTGTATATAAGTGCCGAATTAAAATATCTCACAATATTTATATGTCTAGCTATCAAACAAAAATGTAAACTATTGACACATATCATATTGTTCGACGTCGTAGTTGTCGAATGTGATGGTCCATAATGCAGATTGAATCCGACGTGAGCACACCCTTGTCTGATACCTACAAGGAACTCATATCAACCACATGTGTAGGATCACTAACATAATGTCTCAAAACAGATACGTGAAAAAAATCGTGCATACGCCTTAAAGAATTAGGAAAGGCTATTCGATAGGCCATGGGCCCCTTCCTTTCCAAAACCTCGAAGGGTCCCATGAACCTAGGAGAGAGTTTATCACCCTTTCCAAACTTGATCGAACTCTTGTGCGGTCTCACCCGCAAGAAGACTCGATCGCCAACTTCATAACTACGATCGACACGATGCGCATCGACATAACTCTTATGTCGATCCTGCGCTTCCTTGATCCTTTTTCTTATTGTTTGCATTTGAGCTTCCATTTCTTGGATTGCTAATGGTCCCACCAAGATCCTATCCTCAAGCCAATCCCAACTCAAAAGTGTTTGACATGGTCACTCATAAATAAACTCGAATGGCTCCATTTTAATGGTGCTTTGATAACTGTTGTTATATGCAAACTCTACCAGTGGCAAGAACTCCTCCCAACACTTTTGTTGGTCCATCACGTACATACGCAACATATCCTCCAAGATTTGGTTCATTCGTTTGGTCTGCCCGTCTTTCTCCGGGTGATACGCAGTACTAAAGTTAAGTTGGGTTCCCAAGGGCTCTTGGAAACTAGTCGAAAATTGTCCTGTAAACACCGATCCTCGATCGGATATAATCCTCTTAGGCACGCCATGCAACCTCACAATATCATTGATGAAAACTCTAGCTATGTCAGGTTCCTGATACATCATACACACAAGAATAAAANACTATGTCCAACTTCATTCCTTTCCAAAAAAATAAGGGTTTAAGGTTTTCCCTCATCTTCGTGACTCTTGGATGATCCATATATACTTCTCTATGAGAATCATTAGGATCAAACTCCTCAACTCATCTTTGGGCGGTACATAAATCCGATTATCAAATCTCAATAATTCATCGTTGTCCATAGTAAATCCATCAAACTTGGGTACCATCATGATGTTTTGTCCAATAAATTCCTTAACCTCTTTATACCAGTCATCATCGCGCTGTAAAGTCAGAATATTTTCATGTAGATTCGTCTGAAGTGGCATCACCAAAAATATGTGTGGTCTCTGACTCAATGCATCGACCACTATATTCACTATTCCTTTTATATAGGTAATCTTGAAATCGTACTCGCTAAGAAATTCTGACCAATGCCTTTGTTGCATGTTCAAGTCACTTTGTGTAAACATGTGTTGTAAACCACAATGGTTTGTTTTTAGTTTAAATTTCCATCCAATCAGGTAGTGTCTCCATACTCTCAAAGAATACACAATGGCTAACAACTCCAAATCGTGCATCACATGGTTCTCCTCATGCCTTCTCAACTTTCTCGAGATGTAAGTGATCACTCGACCATATTGCATCAAGACTCCACCTAAGCCTTCCTTGGATGCATCAGTTCATACCAAGAAGTCCTCGTCCATGTCAGGGACCTTTAGTATTGGTGCTATCATCAACACCTCCTTGAGCCTCCGAAATGCTTCCACACATTTCTGCATTCAAACAAACTTCTTGTTCTTCTTCTGCAATTCCGTAATGGGATTTTCTATCTTCAAAAAACCCTCGACGAACCGTCGATAGTATCCTGCTAAACCCATGAAGCTACAAAATCCTGGTACATTCGCCAACGTAGGCCATTCCGTAATAGCCTCAACCTTCATTGGATCCACAACGATACTTTCGTCGGAGATAACATGCCCTAAATAATGAATCTTCGATTGATAAAATGAGCATTTTGACAGTTTCCCAAATAATTTGTTCTCTCGAAGAAACTGTAGTACCATAAGCAAGTGTTCATCATGATCCTCCATCGTCCAAGAATATATCAAAATATTGTAACTGAATACTTGGACGAACTTGTCCAAGTATTCATGGAACACCTCGTTCATCAAACTCATAAATACCCCTGGGGCGTTTGTCAGTCCAAATGGTAAAACAATAAACTCGTAATGTCCAAACCTCGTCTTAAATGCGGTCTTAGGAATGTTTTCCTCCTTGATCCGTAACTGGTGATACCCTGATCTCAATTCGATCTTTGAGAACACTGTCGCACCCTTCATCTGATCAAACATATCGTCTATCCTTGGCAACAGATATTGGTTCTTGATCGTTTCCTTGTTCAATTGATGGTAGTCAATGAAGAGTCTCCATGACCCATCCTTT